>CM056603.1:23987416-24198506 GCA_029721355.1 Tegillarca granosa | reverse complement strand
CAGTTTTTTTGTTGTTGCAGATCAGTGTTGTTAAGTTTTCATGGAGTGATTGTTAAGTCTTTAAGAGACAAATTATGACTAAAGGTAATTTTGTTATAATTTTATACAATATCCATTTAATGGGATATGTATAAATTATGTCATTAGGTGTATACACAAGTATAAAATCATACAGCAAATTCTGTTATTTATGCATACTCTTTTTATATTCATTATTATAGTACTGTTTGTTTCTTTTGTGTTACGATTTCTTTAGCCTTTCTTTTTGCTTCTTTTGACGACTTTCAAATATTGTTTGGCTAGATGAGATAATTTATGTTGTAAACATGTATTCTCTTTTTTTGTAAAGAATACCTCAAGATTAAATAAACTTAGTTCTATAAAGATTATTTTCACTTGTTTATCAATAATATTTTAAATTTCTGGATTGCCAAGCATGGACATTCATTGACTGGACAGCCAGGCCTCAACCTTGTAAAAGAAGTAATCAAAGGCCTGGATAATCTAAACATCATGATGATGATGATTTTAACATGTACATGTACTATGGGTTTTAGTTACATGACTGCTTTGTGTATTTTCCGGGAGACAGTATGATAATTTATGAAATGTAAAATTTATGGAAGATGCATACACTAACTTCCATAACCTATGGAAATGTTAAACCATATGATAATTAAACAACAACTACATTAACAATTTCGCAAAAAATGAATGTAGCTTATCATCCAAGCCCTATTCACTCAATTAAGTGTACACTTAACTCAAATTAAGAATATTTCTATGTCAATTTTAAGACATTACACTTTTAAAATTGAATATTAATTTGATACATGTGTTTGAATTGTTTAGTGTAATTAGCTGAACAAAACAAATCACTGTCTTGTTAAACTTACAATTTCTTAAAATGCTTGATATATTAATGAGAGAAAAATGGAAATATTTGAGATGAATGTACACTCAATTGAGTGAATGATTGTGAAACTGGGGCCAAGTCAAGATTGTTTCACTCAAATTGATCATATCATGCATCCAAACTGAAACTGGAGGAAAGCATAGGCATTACAAAGGTCTGATCTACTGTTGACATCAATGTGGTTTCTGGAGGAAACCAATGATAGTACTGGTAGTCTGTTGTATAAAAAAGCTTTCCTGCTCTTATTCTAATAAAAAGTAGTTTCATAATTTATTACATTAACTATCTGTTAAGATTCACCATCACATGCATAATATCTTTTGTACAAAATGCATACTGTAAATTTATATAAAATAAGCATTATTCATGTAGAACTTAGAACAATTAAATTCAAATTACTGTAAATCCGAAAATTTTGCAACACATATTTTTTTTTTATATTTACATACTTTTATTTTTGTGTCTTCGGATGATGGCCATTAAGATGTAAGTAAAATGTATCAAAATAATTGTAAAAATTTTATTTTCACCTTGTGTTACTTTGACATACATATATAAATAAAATAAACATAAAAATTTCTCAATTTTCAATACATGTTCTTCATTCAAAAATGTTTTGATGGTCTTCTCTGGGTTTCAAATTTACTGTATTTGTCAGCCAATAACCAAGATTCTGTAGTCTTATTTTCTTTATTCTATATAACCAGTGTATTAAAGTGGGTTACAAAAAACATTCATGAAACATATAACTAAATATCTATATCTCCTCAGGAAGCAAGTCTCTTTCTGCACATGCCCAGAAAGTAATTCCCTGTCTGCACATGGTCAATTAATTCTTCCTTACAAGTGAACATTCAGCTGGGCATTCTATCAATCAAGATTCATGTACAAACACAGCTATCGAGATTTAATTTCAACAGCATTCAAATCTTCTCCTCCATGAACAATGATGTATAACACAGATACTCTGAAATATTAAATTAAAAATTTCATCATAAACTGAACAAAGGGGAACAACTTAACTCACAAAAACTGAACAAAATGAAACAACTTAACTCACAAATACTCTTAAAATTAAAGATAGCTGAACAAAGGGAAACAACTTAACTCATAAAAACTCTTAAAATTAAAGACTTGAGAAGCTAGACGAGGGGAAAAATCATAATTCCGTAAGGTGCTTCATTTACCATTTGTGATGGAATTCTAATAAGATTCAATTAATTAATATAGTAGAACTTTGATAAATCAAACTTCGATATCTCGAATACAAACTATATTAAGACAATTTTGATAACTCAAACTTCTACAATTCTAATACTCCCAATAACTCAAAGTAAAAATTTGGTCTATAGTTTAAAAGTCTATAAAAAATTAACTTCAAAAACTCAAATTTTTTGTAACATTATGTGATCAATGGCCTATTAAATAAAACGATCAGAGAAATCACATATCGATAATTAGGCTATCGTTATATTAGAGAAGTGAACCCAGTAGTTCTAGTTATATAACGTATTAATTAGTATTAACGGATTAATTTTTTAATTTTGTGAACTATCTGTATTTTCTAATGAATGTAATAAATACTCATTGTTGATAAACATGTACATTTATCTCATTTCCCCTTCTGTTGTTCATAAACATTGTGATTTTTAAATAAAAGAACCTGTTTTGCATGCTATTGCCTTTGATATCAATTCTTTAATACATTATTTATTATTTTTTGTTTTGAAAGTATCTATTTGTATTTATCATTTTCTCTATTGCATTACATTCAAGTACCATTAACTGTTTACAACATCAAAGATTTTTGTAGTGGAACACATATAAGGTGACATTATCCTTCAGCTTCTATAACTTGAACACCCAGATAACTCAAAGCCAACACCGAAGTCCTGTGTACTTCGAGTCAAAGTTCGAGTTATTAAAGTTCTACTGTATATCAATTTATCTTTTATTTTATGCACATTTGTATATTATAGTATGATTCAATGTTTTTGGATTAAAATTGTTGAACATTTTAATAGATCAAACAATATTCTTTAAGAACAGTACATGTATATGGCCTTGGTGGCTGAGAGGTTTAATACAAGCTTGCAGACCACTGCAGCTTTCACTGTCAAGGTTAGATCTTGGTCAAACAGATCATAGTGTGAGAAAGATTTTCAGTTTGCTTGCTGAGACTGGTGGTTTTCTTTGGATAAAGTTTCCACCACCAGGAACTGACATAAGTGAAAGAATCCTGACTGGGGCATAAAGCGCTTCTGTTCTACCCAACTCCTTATAAAGTACACATGTACCTCAAACCTAAGATGCAAATAGAACAAGTAAGGAATAGATTGAAATAGTAACAAAATGTCTTTTATAATACATTGATTAACATGAATTGCTGCTTATATGACCCCCACACTCTCAACTCCCTATCAAATATAAAATTAAAAGTACATGTAATTTAATTTTTCAAAAATTTTTAACATCATAATATATTGATAGTTCAATTTCTATAGATAACATCTTTTCCATATTTACAAAATTACTTGTTGCTGTTGTAACATTGTTTAACGTCAAATCAGCAATTTTTTCAGCTATTCATGACAAAGCGAAGTTCTTAATTGATTATTCTAAGAAAAAGGTCATGTGCGTGTGAGATGTGCTGTGTACTAGCGTGGGCTTAGGGTGACTTTATGGAAAGGTGCCAGCTCACCAAGTCACCAAGCATACCATTCCCCCAGTCCATTTTTCTGGCACCGGTAAACCAGTCAATACTTTGTCCTTAATATAATGCTGAGCACCAACTAAGGAAACAGCATCTTAAATTTTAATGTCTTATGTATGAAAGGCTAGGACTCAAACTAACGACTTCTCCTTTGGAGGTAGATGTCTAACACTGAGCCACTGAGGCAGTCTTACAGTATTACTGGAGACTTACCTTGTACCTGATCTAAAACAGCCTGGTCACCCTTGTTCCAAGTTTTCATGAGTAAACTTAATGTGGATTTATCATTCAAATTGAATTGATCTAACAGGTGTTTCTTTATATGATATCTAAATATGTTAAAAAAATAATTCATCTCAGAATATTGTGACCTTGAGATCAAGGTCACAAGGCAAAATTTTAAAATTATAAATATTCTAATCAAGGAAAAAATAAAGCTAGATGTCAAAGGCAGTCAGCAATTAAATTTTGCAATATACCATTGAGGAATCTATCTGTATGGGAAATTTTTATTCCTTAAAACATTTAACTGTAAACAAAATCTGAAAACATTATGTTTAATATGTAAAAGGAAGGAGAAAAAATGCAGGGTCGGACCAGGAATTGAGCCTGAGACCTCCTTCACTATAGGTGAGTGCTTTACCAACTGAGCTACCCAGACTGCTACATTCCTCCCCTGTTAATCTTGAGTTTCCCATAGTCCTTCATGGTAAATCTAGCCCAAATGTGCATGTGCATAAATTTATTCCAAATATGACCCTGATTTATGTCTGACATTTACTACAGTACATTACAGTTATATACAGTACATTTACATGTATAAAACCCTCCAATACAAAACAACAAATTTGATACAAGCACACCTCACTGCTCTTTGACAAACATACAAACACACCTTCTTGCGTATTAACATAAACACCACACTGCTCTTTGAAAAAAGCAGAATTTACTGCTCAGTCACTGACATAAGCGCATCTCACTAACATTTGACAAGAGCACAACTCACTGCTCATTGACACAAGTACATTACACAGGAGAAATGTTTTGTCATTTTTCCTGGTGATATCTTTATGATTGTAAGAAAAATAAACATTTGAATCTTTACATACTAAAGGTAGGTAAAATGATGTTTAGACATATATATATATAGACATATAACATGTATTACATCAACCCAGAGTTTGTATAAAGGATACTGTTGGAGAAATAATCTTTCTGTATTCTGTATCCATTCTAACATGTCAACTATGGATGGAAAGGTTGCTGTACGTTCGGTGATTTCATTCATGTGTATTGTATCTGCATGTTTACGGTACAGATCCATGCTATAATCACACTGTTTTGTAACTCTGTCACATACATTTTTAAAACATTTCCTATAAAAATAGAGAAAAAAATAACATTTCCTATAAAGTCACATGACATGATCAAACAGACAGACAATCAAATACAAAATTAAAGGATGAATATATGAAAGAAATGAAAAAAAGGAAAAACCCATATAACATAGATAAAAAATAAAAAACCTCTTCACTAGGCATGTTTAATTAGCTTTAGTTAATATCACTGTGATACAACAAATACAGGAAAATTTGTTGAGAAGTGACAATATGTGGTGTACTGCAACGAGTAACTTTTCCTTTTAAATAAGCAATATTTCATTTAATGATTCTAAAATGATTTAAAAGTAAATACTCACATTTCTAGTTGTATATCTTCTACTTTCATATTAATCTCTGTAGTGATCTTGTACAAAAGTTTGTCTTTAAGATCAGGGAGATTATTCAACATAGGTATCATATATTCTGGAGCTTCTTTACAACATATATACTGTTCTCCGAGATTATCTATCGAACTCAGTTCTGGTTTACACTTTATCAAAAATTCTTGCCATGATTTTACTGACTGTTGTATAATGGTAAATGACTTCTGCAACTGTTGTTGTAGTTTTTGGAATTGGCTACTTTCAGTTTTCTTGGCCATTTAATGGTTGTCTTTTATGCTAAGTAATTATCTTTCTCTTTTAACATCTCTTCTTTCTTCTACAAAATATATACATTTATTTAATAAATTGTACTCGTTATTTGATTTTTTACAAGTTTTGGAGAAGGAGGGGCATTTTTTCTGTCCCACATGACTTTGGCATGAAATACATATAAACTCATAAAACACTGGCATCATCATGCTATTGTAAACCATCTATCTTGAGTGTTTTAGGTGGAAACCTTCATGTGACCCTCAGATAAACAAAGTATATACAGGCATTCACCCTTTTGCCTAAAGTGAAACAACGCTTTGATTTTAAAGATTTACTTAAAAAACTAAGAATTTGGAGATAAATTTTATTGCATAGCATCAGAGGTGTAAAAAGAATTAAAAATTTAAAGGTTACTAAATCAGAAAAGCCCTGAAATAAGTTTTACAGTTATAATTTTTCAGCTATTTTGTACTTTCCAATATAAACTGGTGAAACCTATCTAATAAGTCATGACCTAGTCTGCATTTACTTTCCACAATTTCACACTTTTGCTCTAAAAATAAATTTGACTCTTGATTGTTAGAAAGATTCAGTTGTATTTTTATGATTTGACTGTGAGATTCTGAAGAAAATTTGACTCTGAAAGTCAAGGAACAATTAGAAGCCCTAGCTGGTCTTTCTCAAAAACATGTATCTGTGTTTTTCAAATTTTTCCAACTAAATAAAATTTATTACATTTTCTTCCCAAAATGACATTCAATTCAATACAAAAGGGTCATGTTGATTTCAAGTACAATATAGGTACAGTCAAAAATATATATTTTACACACAAACCATTATCTACCTATCTGTTTGAGGTGAAAATTTAAAGTTGGAAGTGAAAATATTTCAGAGTTTACAGCTGTAAGAGAAAGGTATCAATTACAGAAAAATTACATGAAGATTATAAATTTATCTTATTAGTTAAGTAATTTTTATCAGTTTTTAAAAAACACTTTTTACTTTAACTGACACAATCAGTACTTTTATGGTTGCATTTTTATCCTTTTCATCTCATGTTTTTGAAACTTCAGATGTGCACAAATTGTCAAGTGGAAATGCTTAGTTTACTCCAGCAACAAAATAATTTTTTCATGTTTGAATATAGTATTTGGTTATTTTCAAACATATAATGATCATGTTCTTTAAGTACATGTAAATACAGAAAAAACTATGCAAGTAATACATAAATTTTGGATAGACTAACAGAGTTCTAAAACCAAGGGATGATTTAAACTCTCCATTTTTTTTTATTTCAGACTTTCAAATTTTTTTGATTTTACAAGCAAACTTTAAAATTTGTTAACCAGATATAAAACGTGAATTATATGAAAGTGGCAATTCAAGTCCATGGATAAGAAATACCCATATTTTATATGCTTAATTTTTTAATTTCACAAAAACTTTTCATATTCAACTAAATTGCTATAGAAAGTTTTCTTAACTATAATCATTGTCATTTAGACATAATTTATTTTTGTTTCGTTGGATATAAAGCGATGTTTAAAACGTTTTAAATGCTGGATACAGCAGATACTAGTAAGTATCTAAGTTTTGTGTTAGACTACCGTATGGTAATAACTATCCCACAAATCTTGTTTAGTTGGGGTATTAATCTACTAAGTACTGCTTATATGAAATCTACTTTTCCATCCCGGAACTAAATAAAATAAGGAGACATTTGCATACATTTTCGATCTGTTTTGTACCGGCAAAAAAAAAAAAAAATAGAAGGAACGACATTCCATGTGCTAGTGTTTTTTATAGACCACGTGATAACCAGGTGACCTATGATCAGTTTCATTAAACGTTTGAAAAATTTTATCGGGTTACCTTGGAATTGTTGCTATTGGATAGTATCCGTAAATGCTAAACTGCGAAAGGTTCCGATAAACACTTAAGCGTGTCTTATACACCGATGATATTTTGAATCGCAGCGCGATTTTAGAATTTCTTTGAACACTTTATAATTTGGCAAACAAGGTAAGAATATCCATAAAACACTTAAATATGGGCGATAATTTAAGTTTCATATTAGGATGGTAATGATACAAGAGATTGAGTAGTATATGTGATCGGAATTTTCATCACCTTCGTTGAAATGTTTGGAGAAGTTCATCTTACCATGTTTACGTGTTTATGCTTTTGATTGAAAATCAATTTATATTTTCTAGGATTTAGTCTCATCGTCAATAATTTCATACTCGACAACGTTGTTTTAACCCGGATCTTAATTATTTTAAACATATAATCTTTAAATGCGTTTACAACCCAATTAAAAGTAGTCAAATATCTCCACCATGTCTCCTAATAAGGATGCACCTGCATCACAGGCACTTGTTTCTTTCAGTTATTTCTATTACACGTTATAGTATAGAGTATAGGCCAACTATTTGCCCCAATAATAGAAAGAAACAAGTGCCTTGGACCTGCATTATATACCCGGTAGTGTTGGAATTGGGTGCTACAACTGTAGCGGTCTAGGTAGCTCAGTTGGTAGAGCACTCGTCTATAGTGCGGGAGATCCTGGGTTTGATCCCCGGTCCGACCCTGCATTTTCTCCCTCCTGTTACAGTTTGGTGGCCAGCGTGGCCCTCGGAAGTGATGGACTGACACATATATTCGGCCGTATAAAGTCCATCCTAGGGAATTTGGGGTGAGATTTCCCATAGGATCATGGGAAACTCAAGAATAACAGGGGAGGAATGTAGCGGTCTGGGTAGCTCAGTTGGTAGAGCACTCACCTATAGTGCGGGAGGTCCCGGGGTTGATCCCCGGTTCGACCCTGCATTTTTTCTCCCTCCTGTTACACAACAATTGGACAAATGATCCATCACTGAAGCCACATATAGTAACTGAATAAAAATCATATGTGCCATGTCATCAAACAGTTTAATCAGAAAAAATGCATATACTACAAGAAACTATAAGAATTTTTTGATCTGACATTGTTGTAAGCTGTAGCCAGTTACTTTTTCTAAAAGGATGTTCATAAGGAAAAAACGGAACTTTTAATATTTTGAGTTTTGTAGTAACACATATAATTAATACATATACATAATTTTTAAGAAAGCCTTCTGCAATTGATTACTAATGGTAATATTGAACATGTTATCACCGAAAACTAATATTCACAGTACTTTGTAATTGATTTATAAAACAGATTTGCACAAGTATATTGACACATTTGAAATTGAATACACATTTTTGTTACAGTCCAAAATGCCACGAAAAAGAAAAACAGCAGCCATTAAAAACCAAACCAAGCCAAAACTACCTGATGGTGATGAGGGATCCAATCTAACACAAAAAGAAAGAGAGAAAAAACTAAATGTTTTTTCTTCTAGATTTTGATAAAAAGGGTAATAACATGAGAATATATATATAGAAAGGGAAAGGGAGAGGGGGTTTATTACATCTGAATAAATATAGTGTTTGCTATATTTTAAAGCTGCATTAAGTTTTCCAAAGAAAAAATTAAAACGGTGCTAATCTAATAAATGATGTTCCTAATGAACAATGTTACATTTGGTTCAACGATAAAAGCTGGAATAAATGCAGAAATTACTGTAGTAAGGGATACATAACACCATTTTAAATACATCTGGATATCAATGAAGGACAATTAATGCAATCTTTCATGTTTCACTTTCGATTCTAGGCTTTTCCGTACATCCGTGCGCATGCTCCAAGCTCATAATTACAATTGTAGAACACTGACCAACCAGTCAAAGGATTCCGTTTATTTACAGCTAAAAGAAATGAAATTTTAGAAAATGAATGTCACAGATCGTGGTTAGAAGATATCTATTTTTAAAAAAATATATTTTTAGAAAATCAAAAAAAAATCAGAAAATTGGTAAACTTAATGCAGCTTTAACCTATAGTTTGGGAATGTCTGTAGATGTAATGCAATGTATAAACCAAAGTGTAGGCAGTAGTAAATAAAATCTGTTAGTTTTTAAAAGTTAGCCACATTTGTTCCCATTTAACAATGATTTTTAGACTTGTTATCAGTAAAACTTTAATATCAATAGATTGTCTTCTAACATGACTACTGGTGATTTATAAAAATATGTCTCTTTTTAGAAACTAATATTTGAAATTCTTATCACTCTATGCCATATACCTAGTAGGTCAGTTACTTTTAAGTTTTCACAGTTTAAAACTACAAGTAAATTTTTTGTTGCAACAGTAATAGTAAGTTTAAATCTGTGTAGATTTTTTTTTTTTAAATATCCCAAGTAACACAGGCTAGATTTTTCTTTTATTAGAAAAAAATATTACTTTCTTTCATTTTCAGTTGAAGCACAAAAATTAAAAATGCAGAAAGATTTAAAAGATTTGATGGTAGCTGTCGCAAGAGCATTTGTCAGTGAAATAACTTCTATACCCTCAGTAAGTAACAGATACTTTAAAGTCAACAACTTGTCCAGATTTAATACTAAGATTAACCAGAAGGTGTCAATTTATGGTGGACAGTACTTGGTTTTGTTTGGTCTGAAACATCATTATGTGGATAATATTTTTTAATGGCCATTTTAGTATTGATAAATGATCATTGATACAGATAACAAAATAAAACATGTTGTACGGTATATTATCTACTGTTGGTGAAATTGTTTTGTGACTATGAATTTTGCAAAAAAAATAATAATATAATAAAATGAAAAATATAAATAAAAAGAAAGAAATACAATTAATTTACATGTATGTACGCTAAGACATGAATGAAAAGTACCACATACATGTACTTTCAGGCTACCATAAAATATTTCTGTAGAAATTTAGAAAGTTGTCATAAATTTTAATAATGTTTAAAGTTGTGATGGTTACACTGATAATTATGTCCTTGATGATAAATTACATTGTATACACCAAAGATCCATCCTTTTTCTAAGTTTTTTTTAGCTCAACTAGCCATAGCTAGCTGAGATTATGGCATGGTTTTGCTTGAGTCTGTGCATGCGCAAACTTTAATCATCTCCTCTGAAACCACTGGACCAATTGGGACCAAATTGAATACACATTCTGAGTTTTTTTTCGTTGACCTAATTTTCACTAATTATGCAAATTATGTGCAATATTTTGTGAAATGAAGTAAAAAATCTTCTCCTCTGAAACCACTGGGCCAATTGGAATGAAATTTTGTGTGGAAGGTTCTTACATCAGCCTGAAAAAAGACTGTACCAGTCCAAGATGCGCATTGTTACTAGATCTAAAAAAAAAAAAAAAAATAGCTATTGTTGATCCATTTTAAGCTCAACTGGCTAAACCCAGCTGACTTTATGACATGGCGGTTTTCTCCGATACTCCAGTGTCCTCCACCATTTCCAAAACCGACAGTTTCTGTATAAGTGAAATATTCTTGAGTTGAACATTAAACAGCATTACAAACAAAAACAAATGTTGTCTTACATGTGCATTTATTGGATTTTTTTCGGGAAAATTTGCACAATATTCACTGTCACAAGGTGAAACAGAAAGTAATCAAGTCATTTTATTTCTGTATTACAGGATGTTAGGAAGATGACACTACAGCAGTTTATAGGTAGGTGATCACACATCTATTTTTGCTGTGGCAGAATCTCACCTCTAGATCATTATATTGTATTCATTAAACTTAATTATAAAACAGTAGAACACTGTTGCTTTGAAAAGAAAATCAATTTTTTCAAATTTTAGGTGTTCATAAATTAAAAGTGTCCAATTATTCAAAGTTTGATCAGTGATTTACACAAATTTAAAACTAGACCATTATCAAATATATAGTTTTACAACAAAATAATTCAATTTGATAAGTTTTATTAATTATTTTTTCTTTTTAAATAAAGTTCACATAATACATGTATTTGATTGTACTGTATACATGGAATTAATTTTGACTGATCTAGCTTGTAACAGCAAGACCGTTGTATTAAAATATTTTGCCATTAGGTATCAGGTTCACACCTATTTTTGTAGTACATATAGTAGAAAGAGTTTTTTTTCCACAACATATTTAATAATGCTGTTGCTTTAAAACAGTATAAAGGTTACACAGATTAGAATATTTAAAAAAAACCCATCAAGTTTAATTAGGTGAAATAAAACAAGTGTCTATTAAAAATCCTGCATCCATTATATTTTATATTTTTAAGATTGTGGTGGAACAATAGACTCAGCTGTATCAAGTAACAGAACAGTGACAGATAAAATCAGAACAGTCATCTCATCCAGAGTGTTGTAAGTAGTACAATGTACACATTTACTGTAGTTTATTGAGATATAAGGTCACCAGTGTTGGAAAATTAAGCTGAAATTCTAACAAGCCCAGATCTCAAAACTTCAGCAATGTTTTTATTGGAGAATATTGTAATCATTGTAAACAAAATATAAATATCTAACTGAAGAGTTAAGGTCTTGGACTGGTGGGCCAGATTGAATTTCAAACACTTGGGTTTATACATTACATTACATCTGCTGAGGAAAATTTTGACAAATTAAACTGAGAGATTATATAATTGAGTATTACATTTTGATAGGAAGTTTTGTTATACACAACATACTTGTACTTAGTATAATTTATATCACAATAACATGTGTACTGAATTTAGTTAGACATGTATCATGTCAATTATCCCCTGTTGTTGTGTAAATTGATACGGTCAGCTTATCAAATTTTCATTAAAGTCTACATTACATGTTACCAGTAAGTAACAAATTTTTAATTATAATCTTTAATATTCTTCATTGATTTTTAGATCAGGCATTGATCAAAATTATAGTACATGTGATACAATTATGGAAGAGGAACATGACACCACTCAAAGATCAACACGAAAGGTAAGTATGACAGTAACAAACAAAATAATCATTAAAAACAGATAGTAAATTTAGAAAATCAGAACATTTCTTTTTTTTTAACCAGATAAAAAAGTTGCATCAATAAAGATTTCCTGAAAATTTATTGTTGATATACCAGTAGTTCATGTGTATATGCACTGACTGTCATCTGATGCCATCATGATATAGGATCCATATTGATATACAATGTATCTTAAAATGTTTCTTCTCTTTAATATTAGCTGACACTAAAGTTGCCTAATTTACAGTAATAAACATATATATTAAGTTTGGTGTCCTGGGTTCGAAAGTGAATAAAAAGAGTAAAGGTGAATTCTTGTCAATCTGAATTGATACTTCCATTTACATGCTAAATCGTGTAAATTAATTGTGACATTAAGACATTTAATTCATGCCTATGTCCACTGTGGCAGATGGTGCATTAACTTTTTGTAAAAAAAAAAAAAAAAATATTTAGGTTTTCTCAATAATTATGCTGGAGTCACTCAAATGAAAATCATAATTCAAAAATTTAAACCTAAATGAACACACAAGCACCCATCTTCATATGCCTGTAGAAATCGGTATTTTCTAGAAATTGTTTCTGTATTGATTCAAGTGTTGTATTTGTTACTGTATTGCAGAATAATTCAACATTGTCATCAGCAATGAAAAGTCGGAAAGGACCAAGGAAGAACGCATCTTCTGCTATGATGCCGCCCCCAGCAGCACCGTCGTCAAGTTTTAAAGCATATGGGTAAATATTATATAATGAAACAAACATACCAAAGCATATGGGTAAACATGACATAGTCATAATGACATTATAGTTTCTGGTTTATTTAATCTATTTTTTAAGTCATTGTAAATAATATACATGTACAATGTATTTGCACCAATGAAGACTGGGGATATTCTTATTTGGATTAGAAAAAACAGAAACAAATTTAAAATTTATTTGTTCATATTACAGTTGTGATTATTATATGAGTTAGCATTTATTCAAATGTTACTATTGGAATTTTTGAAGTTTGATTGATTGAAGTGGATCAATATTTTTCAGATATCAGACACCATCAGGCAGAAGTTTAGCAGCAACAGGATTGGCAACACCTTTGATCACACCTAAATTTGACCCAAGGTGAGTATATGTCATAGTTGTAATTGCTGTTTTGTATCCCCTACCTCAACAAAGTTGACAAAGGGGATAAAGAATAAAATTTTTCAATCCTTTTAGTTAAGATTTATCTTAAGATTTCAAATATTATTATTTCCTTTATGATTTAAATTGTAGTCATGAAACTTCTTTTCTTCATGCATTGATGAATGTTCTATGCAGTTGAAAGAAACATAGGTCATTTTGAACAAGATTTCATGTTCATTGACTTGGGTTGAGTTTGATGTTTAGATTTTAAAAGTAATGTTTTCTTTGCTGCTTCACGTTATATTAACATTAATTATGCAAGGCCTATGTCCTTTTAATTTTTGTATTATAATAGGGTGGAGTTGTTTGTCATGTTAATCTGATATTACTTGGCCAGCACTTAAAAAGATGGAATCTATGCAAATGTTTAGACTTTACACAATCTTGTTTGTAAAATAATCCTTAAGATAACTACCTAATTCACTATCAAATCCTTTAGATACAAGTATATGAGACTATTTAAGCATTAAACTGGTAAATATAGTCCTATAACTGCCATAGCTATTCCAGGCAAACTGAATAACATGCTAACCATTTTATGATAAGTTTGCCTGGAAGAGCCATGACAGTTACAGGGTCATAATTTCCATGTCTCAAAAGTTTAATGTTTATATTTGTATTGAAAATTATATTGATTCTCAATAGATGAGCATGATGTGTTAATACATGTATTTGAAAATCCCTTGCCTTATACAACCTGAAAAAAATGTAGTGCCACCAGATATAACAGCCAAGTTAAAGGGCAATGTAACCATGTTAGTATGAGTTAGCATGGGTTTTTGTGGCTTTTTGTTAATTAACATATTTTTCTGTAGATGCATGGAAATTATTATCTGATAATGTAATTAGGATTTATTACAGGAGTAATGGGTTAAAATATCTTGGTTTTACTATTTGAAAATTTTTGTTAAGGGGGGTTTCTGTGAATTGAGTTTCGTTAGAATAAAATCCATAGGGAACTGGTTATTAAACATTTTCATTTTGCATTTATCCATGAAAATGGTGAAATTAAACCCCCCCCCCCCCCCCAATGAACATTTGTGTTTTACTGTAGATGTTTTGTAATTTATTGAATCTTTGTTTGCTACAGATTACCAGTAACACCTGCACAGAGGAGAGAAGCTAATCCTGGTGAAATATTATTGTCATTAGGTGGTAGTCCTGTCAATAATCCAAGAGATAGACGTCAAAAAGGCCAGTCAATATTGGTCAGGGGAAAAGTAAGTTATTCTCTTAATTAAAAAAAAACAGATATATGTGTTACAGTAGATTGAAACATTAACTAAAGATTAGGGATGGCAACGATTAACCGATTAATAAATTTGGACCGATTTGCCATCCCTACTAAAGATACAGTGTGTCCTTCTTGTTGTTAATCTTTGAAAATGTAAAGTTTAAATTCTTACATTGCTGTCAAGGCCAAGTGAGACAGGTTTTTGCTGAAAGTTTGATAAACCTCATGCATTCTGGATTCTTCCACTATTTTGCAGTTCTGAAAGAGGCATGAAACACTATTGCCTTTTTTTTTTTTTTTTTTTTTTTTTTTTTTTTTTTTTTTTTTTTTTTTTTTTTTACACTCCATTTGAGAGGGACAACTAAAATGTTGATATGATTAGAAGTAATTGTTTCTTGACCATGTTAGATATCATCTCAGTCACACCAAAATAAGTTTTCATCATATTAAGATGAATTAAAAAGCAAGATTCTTTTTAAACTGACTGAACACTACTTACTTGTCAGTCAAGAACAAGCACTATATGTCTGATTGATTAATTAATTAATGTTGGTTAATTTAGGTACCAGTATATTACATTTCACTGATAGAATTTAATTCATTCTTTAAAGGTCAGAAAAAAAATGAAATAGACAACACTTTAATACTTTTAAAATGATGAATATCAAATAAAAAAGTACACACACACAATTTACTTCTTAACAAAGTTTTTAAAGTACTTGATACATTTACACTAACAAAATGTTAAATTTTTATTTGCAGACTTTAACAGTGAATTTAGACCTAGAGAATTGTCCAAATTTTGATAATCTTCAAATACCTGATTCTACAGACATAGAAAATCTACCTTTTAAAACTCAGGTATCCGCTGTGATGAATGTACTAGCAGATTTACTGAAGCGGGAGCAGGAAGAAAATCAATGAAGAAAATCATCTTATTGTGTATAAAAATGTAACATAAATGTACATACATGTACATACATGAACTGTGTAGTTTACAAGAACCTGTTGTGATATGACACATGTGCATGATTTGATTGGTGCATAGAGAAATATGCAGGTCAGTTGACATTATTCATGTGCAGTTGGTTGAACTACACAAAAAACTATTGTTTAAAAAACAAAAACAGTGGTTGGAACTTGGCAAGAATTTATAGGAAGCATACATACATATATAGGTAATTCTTGACATACGATATTATTTCTTAAAAAAAATACAGATTTTAGTTAACACAGGTTATGTTACAAAATAGTATGTCCTGAAAAACAAGAGGAGAGAGTTTAGACAGGTTTTTGATAAATCAGTTGCAGTGTGGTTTTAATTTTTTTAATTCAATACATTGCGACATTCATGTACAGTAGTTAGAAGACCAAACAGCAACAATTACATGTAGTTCTGAGAAAGCAGCATAGCGGTCCAGTCTTTAAGATTATGTTTCTTACGGGCCAGCCTGGATTATTAAGATTTAATTGATGGCTCATAGTATGCAGACTCAGTTAAAAGTCATTTATCGACAAATCTTTTAAACAAGTGGAGTCAATTTACAATCATCTGTGGGTGATTGTAAATTGTTAAAAACAACTTTGGCCATATTGGCTTACTGGGTTAAAACTAACTGCCAATTTTCATTTAGCATGAAAGGTAATATCCTTGGTCTAAAACAATCTAAAACTAGACAGATAAATAAAATAAGTACAAATTTGATCATCAGAATTTAAGATATACTTTTTATTCAATTGCAAATTCAGTTCTATCAAGCAATTATTTAATTTCTAAATTCGGGTATATCATACTGCAATACAAATTAAAATAAAATCACAATATTTTTCCAGGTTATGCTGCTATAAACTCTGCATCCATAGCAATGCTATACATGAAGGGCATGGCTTATGTCTCTCCATTTCAAAAAATGTGTACCAGGTTATAAAGTGTGTACACCAATTTTTCAGGTTTTGACTGGTTTAAAACAAGTTATTCTTAAATAATATATAAATGATAATGTAAAGATGTATAATGGAAAGAAAACTAAGTTTTGTGTATTGTTACATTTATGACATCAATATTGTGTCATAAAATCATATTTAAATTCATTAGCATTAATGCAATACATGTGTATTTTAAAATAGAAACTCTACTTTAAATGCAATCAACCCAATAAATGCTTTTTGTTGAAAATTATATCTATTTTTCTTTGAGGTCATATGAATTGCATTTTGTTTGATTTTACATGTATTTATAAGAAGACTTTAGTGAAGAAAGTGTTGTAGAATTTAACTCGTGGAACCATTATTATCAGCCCTTCTATAACTATCTAACTCAAACATGACAACAAAAGACGTGACATTTATTATCATTTGATCTGTTTATTCATCATTGATCACTCCAAATTACCACTTTTGATGTATTGATGTAATATACTTTCTACTTTTTTTTTAATGATTAAAATGTGAGATGTTTTCATAATCATTTATTGGATGGCGACCCTGAACAAGCTACTTCATACAGATTCAGATATACCTCTCAGCATACTTTAAATGTCTTTGTCTTCTGTTCACAATGTAAAATTTTTGTGCTTTGAAAATAATCTTTTTTAAGCATTCTCAATTTAGTCTTGTCCAAGTTTTAAAATAATACAGTAGTTTAAAATATTTTGACCTTTTTAATAAGCACTTATATAAAAGACATCTCTATAGTTCTTAAATTTTAATTGGTCCAGATAAAAAATTCCTCCTTAAAATTTTGAATCGGGAATGAATGAAAATGCTGTGAAAACTTCACACACACACACACACACACACACACACACACACACACACACTTTATAATGATATAATGATATTTTTAGTTTTTGGATGTATATACTCATAATTTTGTTCATAAAAAATGAACTTTGAATAGATTTTATTAGTTTGCATAAAATGTGTATATTAAATCATAGCGTCATTAATTTATATAGTAACTTTCATCATTGGTACAAAATTGTAATTTGTTTTATTTAATTAAATTTCTGAGAATTCCTGAAACATATCTCAAGCTTGTTGCATTTCATTTTATTTGTATCAAAAGTATTTTAAACAACATTGTTCACTGATATTATAGAAGAAAGCAAGTATATCCAACATGCTTCAATAAAAGTCATATTTTTTTTGGAAAATAAAAAAAAAAAAATTCTCAAAAAGTATTATGAATCTGTTATCTGTGCATTTGTTCATTTTTCAGGATTTGTCTTTTTTAAAATTCAGGTGAAGATCTTAAAGACCCCAACTTTGAATTTAAGAGTAAAAAATGTGTGTTTAGTGCATGCTTTATCATAACTTAGGGGCTTTATAACAGAAAGTCTATTTATGATCACTAAGAAGAAAGCTTACAGTTAAAAGTGTTTTCCTAGAAGACAGGCTTGTCCAAAAAGAACTATTTTATACGAGGTTAACACACGTGTACTGGTGTTATACCCAAGCAGGAAGGGTGGTGACACATATATTTGGTGTACGGTAGTCTTTCTGTCTTTTTATTTTGTATTTGTTACTCTTCCAAAATCAATAAAGGGAATTAATAAAACTACAAAGAAATGTGAAAATATTTATTGAATGGTATATACGTATATGTACATGTCTAAATTTTCATTAACTTGGCATTTGGAGTTATTCCCCTTTTCATACTGGCATTGTCATACTTACCACTCTTTCAAAGCTATTGCAGAGTTTACCTTCAAACTACTTGAACATCTGGTCATGGTTATAATAATATCTTTGTATTAGTTGCTATTGATTGCCATCTGATTAAAAGGATTTTGTGTATGCTATTAATAACTTGATGTAATTGTATTAGGCAGGGGTATTTATGGTTGTCTTGTGGACAATTGACAGGTAACTAAAGCTCAAGGTATGTTTATTACTTGAAATAAGTTGCTGTTTAAAGCAACTTCAGCATTATTACAGCTTCAGCCAGTTGGCTGATATCTAATTGGTTAGTATTAAAATTGTTTAATATTGCATTAACAATTTTTCAGCTATTTGTGAGGAGAGCAGGTTTATTAATCTTTGAAGATTTATCTGAAAACAATTTTGTTTATGTGTGAGTGTGTATTTTGTACACAATCAGGGGTAGCTCACTGAGTCGGTAAGCTGCTAACAAGTTTAGCACTCTCCTAGTCACAATTATCCTTACACCATGTGAACCAATCAAGTATTTCCTGCTTCACGCTGTAGGAATACTATGATTAGAGGAGTGCTATGTTTGTGCTGACTCAGTGAGCTAGAATTTTAGCAAAACGTTGCTGACTGAACTTCCTAATGCCAATGGTAATCTAAGGGGGCAGTATCTCAAATTTTAAATTTTATGTATGATTCAGCTGGGATTGGAACCCACAACCTCCTGCTCTCAAGGTGGATTTTCTACCATTGATTCACTGAGGCAGTCTGGCATATGTCAAAGAAACATGGTAGAAAGTCTATAATACTATAAGCCATAGTATTTGTACTTGTATATTCTACAATAAATAAAAAAAATGGAATATGAAATATAAATATAAAATGGACCAAAACTTATTATAAACTAATAACAACACATTAGCATCATGTTTCAACTGCCTTGCTATATATGCTAGTCCTATTTTTAAAGTTATCATTGCATTTGAAGGACAAATAGGTTTTATAATATGTCTCAAATCATGTACCTTTACTTGGAACAAGACAAAGTCAGCAAGCACACAACATTCACATTGAGATCAAAGAATTCCCTAACTTCAGACTGGCACGAAATACATAAACAGATTGGTATCCAGTTCTTATCCCATTTACAAGAAGTGTCAGGTTGTGGACATACATGGACAGTTGCCTTGTCCATATTAAACATCTAACAAAAAGGTGCAAAAAAGAATATGTCCTGTACAATTGTATTGTCTTTATCATCCCACATGCAGAAAGGTGTGTCAATTTGAGGACATATATCAGACATTTGTATTGCCCTTACCAAACTTAAAAAAGATGTCAATTTGAAGACATATGAATGATTGCTTTTATCACCCTTCTTAAGTGCCAATATAGATGTTGTTTTGGCTTTATCATATGAACTCAAATATTTTAATTACAGGGCATACAATAGACAATGATATTGATCTTTGCATTAAAAATCAAAGGTATCAAAAAAAAAAAAAAAAAAAAAAAAAAAAAAACCAAACAAACAAACTTGACTATCACTATTTGAAGACATGCAATAGACATATTCCTTAAAAACCGATGTCTCGTGGCACGTTAAAGAACCCTCCCTGTATGTTGCCCTAAGCGCACTTCAAAAGTAAAAATTTCTAACAATTCACTTAAAGCTGGTGACGTCCCGATATAAGTGAAATATTCTTGACTGGGACGTAAAACCCCATAAAATCAATCAATGGACATTGTTACTGCTTTTTTACATTCACACAAAGACGTTAATTTTAGACTTTAGTTTTGTCCTTATCATCCCACAAACACCAAGATGGTCAATTTGCGGAAATAATTATCGACTTTTGTATTGTCTTTGCGTATCATCTTTTTAACAAAGGTGATAATTTGAGGACATATAAATTGACTTTTGTAAAACCCTTATCCCACATAAACGAAGGTGTCAATTTTAAGACATACAAATGCGTCATTTCAGGAATAGTCACAAAAGTTAACATCCATTAGAAATGGGTGAAGCTTTCTGGTCTAGCATTGCCCCTTAACTTTCTAATATTAAGATTTCAATTTCAGGACATACAAATCAACTTTTACGCTCTCTGTAATCTACTAATACAAAAGGGTTTATATTATTGTAAAGGCGCCAATTTCATGAATACACATAGAACAAGATTATAGCAAATAAAAATGTTTGCCTTTTCGCATTGTCGCTATAGATATATAAACGAGAAAAATGTGAAGATTTTTTTAATCAAGAGCACCAATATTTCAAACTCCCTGGTTTCTTGATTTCAACACAATTTTCTAGGTCAATAGTTTAATTTGCACCATTCTTTCCTGACAATGGTTAAAGTAAAGCGATACTTTTGAAAACTTTTATGCGTTCATTAAAAAACACCACATATGAAACTTCGCATTTAAGGCTTTGGTTTTATGATATACCCGTTTACCATTAATTCTCTACTTGATTGCAAGTACAAAACTGGTGTTTAGATTTTCAAAGTTCGGCAGTAGTTTGGCCATTAGTTACATCCGATATTCCTCAATAAAATTACGGTAAATTTCTGAAAGAAATATTTTGTCAGAAAATTTCTCGCCAAAACGTTTACGAATGCTATAATAATGGTCACTACATCTTAGCTTGTATGGAACTTGCATCCAAATATAGAAACAGGAAAAAAAAGGATACTTTATTTAAACAGCATCCTTGTTTCGTGTGGATCGTGTTATGTTATCTTTGGACTAGTTCAAACAAGGTGAAATTAAAGTTAATGTTTGTTAAAGAACAATATATATCAGAATACATACAATATAATATATTTTTATGATCAAGTCGTCAAAATAAAATATTAATAACGGAATTTTGAATTTTACATCTCCAATTATTATCATCAACCAAAATTTAATTTTTTTTCAATCTTTTGCATTGTTAACTTTATCTAATATTTCTACAAAATAATAATAATAATAATAATAATAATAATAATAATAATAATAAACTATCCATAAAATATATATCCAATATAAGGGAATTGTAGAATTATCCGTAACACACATATTTCGGTTTTGCTTTATTTATAAACAATTTTATGATAAATTCTTCTTAGATTTATTTTTTTACATAAAATTGCACTTATGCCTAAATTACCGGATTGAAAATACTCTCTTTTTTATTGAGGCTGTTTTAATTTTATTTATTTATTTATTTATTTATTTAGTCTATCTATCTAAAATACACATTTTTCGAGCATTTTAGATCTACAAATTTCTATAGAAACAGAATGATTTAAATTATTGATTTTATTTGGAATAAAAATTCTTTGTATACATCTGTGGTACATTTTTTACCTTTTCATTACACGTTTTTATTGATTGAAAGAGACATTTGAAGAATCACTACGAATTATGTCATCTCTAGCTTTTGAGTCCATTTATAAATAGTTGATGATGTTAGGCTATTATCTCCCTTAGACGTTGTCACAACAGGTGCCCGTGAGTTATTGCCCTTTAACACTTGTGTGCTCTATGAAATCCCGGAAGAGAATGCTTTTCAAAGACTAGAATGTGATGTTTTCATTGATTTATCCTTATCTGATATTGACAGATATTTACAGTTAACGTGGTCAAGAAATGTTCAATTTAACATGAAGAAAAGGGTGAAATAAGAGCGAAAATTTGAGTGTTCCAAACGAAAAAATATGGCGACCCCCAGTGTAATGTACAATGGGGGGTTATCACAGAAAGAAGTGAACGATGTACTCATAACTCTAGAGAGAGGTTTAGTTGTATCTATTTTCTTTTATAAGAAGAAACCAGAGAAACGGACCTTGAAAATAAAACCAGAAACAAGACAACTAGTTTGGATTAAAGCTCATGGAGTGAGACCTGAAGGCACAAGTAAGTTACTATAATTTCACTATTTTTAATTAGATTTCTTATAATAAAATTGACACGATGGAATAAAAGAATATAAGAATTACAGCCAAAATGTCGAAATCAACACATAAAAACAACATGTTGTAACAATGACAAAGTAAATTCCTATTATAGCTTTATTCACTATTTTCTATTGTTTTACATATTTCCAAATGCTATACACATAACTGGGCCTAGAGTATAAATCATATCAAATCAAATCTTTTTAATTATAAATGGTATTATATGTAATAAATAAACTTTTCTGGGCTTTTAAAATTCAGTTCAGAATTTTATTATTTATGGTAATGTCAAAGAGTATTTCACCATCTTGTTTCAGTTTGGTTTAGATTGAAAGTTACGTTGGAATTATTTGAGTTTTCATTGGATTTGCTTGCATTTTGTTCATTGAGAGCCAGTTTATGAATAATAAATACTTTTTGACACATTTGATCTTATTACTCAAGAAATATACCACCTGGATTGTAATACTCTAATAATCTAAAGCTTGCTGTCCATCCTCATTTATTCATTTAAGGGCTGTTTGGTAGTCATATCAAGGGCTGAAAACTGATAAGTAAGACTGGAGATGGTGTACTGAGAGCTTAGTATAAGTAGCTTTTTTTTGGATTCATTCGGTAGTTTGGACATTGTTGGTATTATGGTGACTGTGCTGTAATTTCTTCTAATTAGAGAGTGTTTTTTTTTATTGAGATATGTGGTTTTTGAGTTTTTTTTAAGTTTATCAGATAATGTTGAAGTTTGTATTGATCTGCGAAATTTATTTTCTAAAATTTCATTCCTTTTAGCTGAAATTAAGCGGAATCCTCTAACCTGTTGGTCGCTGTTTAACAATGATTATTATGAGCAGGGAGCATGTACACAGATGTACAGAAACTCCAATAAATTGAAAGTGAAACCCGACAAATTGTATTAATTGTACGTCATTAATATCCAGATATATCCGAAATGGTGTTATGTATCCCTTACTAGGGCACAAATGATAAGTTCAATTGAGTTCTGTGTTTAATTTATCGTATTTTACCGTTTTGTAGGTTGTGTTTAAATGACCCGGTTTTTTATAACGTAACCATGTTCTAATATTAGATCCCACCTGCTACATCTAGCTGGAAAATTATTGTTATTTCTGTATTTATTCCAGCTTTTACTGTTGAACCAAATGTAACATTGTTCATTAAGAGCATCATTAATTAGATTAGCACCAATTTAACTTTTTTCCTTGGAAAACTTAATGCAGCTTTAAAGGTTGTTAAAGGATATGTGATCTATTGCTTGTTGAGCTAGTTTTAAAAGTTTGAGAGATATACCATCAAAATCAGTTTTTTTGTCAGTTTAAAGTTTACTGGTATTTATTTCATTGTTTACAAAATCTGATGGAATATCTGTAAAACTAAATCCTCTCATGTTACTCTGATGCTTATTGATATTTTTTTTTACTGGAATATTCATTTTATTTGAATGTTGGAGCACGAATACCATTTGCAACATTTATGAAAAAGGTGTGAAAAGTTTTATCTACATTTTGTTGATCAATTTTTTATTGTTTTATTATTTTCAAAATTGTTACATCAAATTTGATACTTAAAATGGCTTAATGATGGACCAGAGGTCTTTGGATTTATGACTTTCTTTGCATCTTTCAAAGAAATGTTGATATTCATAATTAATATTCACGTCATTATGTATTTGTTTTCAAATGGTTCCTGGTTTGGTAAAGTCAAATTTGACCTGTTTAACTTTAAGACAGACATGTAGTTTTCATAGTTAAAATGTTCAATTTGTCTTGGAATACTGCTGTTTATTTATACAGATATCATATGGTTTACATCATATTAATCAGATTCAAATCCTTGGGGCCTCAGTGGCCAAATGGTCTTAAGTGTGCATTGAAGGATTACAGTGCCCCTAATCAACTAGGTTCTTATCCCACTTGGGCAGATTCTAGAGTAAGAAGTTTTTCAGTTCATTTGCTAAATGTTGTTGGATTATTTTCTTGGCACTGTATTTTCCTTCCACCATCCTAAAACTGATAGTTTCAATATAAGTGAAAAATTCTTGAGTGGGGCATTACTCAACTCAGCATTCAAATTTGTAAACATTAGAACACATATTTTTGTCTGTTGATTTAAATGACATTATGTCACAAATTAAGATTGAACAAATTATTATAATTGTTCCAGTTTTTCTGTATTCAGAGAAAATTGATTTTCTTCCCCATGAAAGTCAATTTGAAGGAATAGATAATTTGAATATTGATAATGTGAATTCTTCTTCATCCTTTGCAAGTCTTCAGAGTTTAAACTCTGAATTTCTTTATTTGACATTTTGCATAAAATTAAATGAATTGTCAGAGTTAATTGTATTGAGTAACAGCACTGAAATTTGACAGTTTTACAGATAGTATTTAGATGTGTGCTAGATAGAAACTGAAAATTAAAAAGTTTATATGTTTTGTCATTCTGGTCAATAATTTAAAACATTGGCTTTGATATTTATGCATAACACATATAAATATGACAAATTTTGTATCTATAGTTTTGAATTTGACCTAGTTTTGAGCTTGAGCCAATTAATTATAATGTGTTGTTTTGATCATGATATTCAGATTGTTAATGCATCTCTTGTTTTCTGTCAGCAAGAATTAAAATCTTCTTTTAGCTCATAGGCTCACTTAGTCAGCAATAACTAACGACAGATTCATAGGTGTCATGTGACTGTCTCTGAGTGTTATTTACTCACTTAATGTGGCATTTTTTAGGCATTTTTACTTTTGCTTTCATTTTGCTTGTTGGACTAGCCCATTTCCTGCTGTAATCAAATACAAATAGAGATCTCTCTAGAGGTCAAGTAATCAAGGCTTTACATCTGCTGTGTAATATTAGGTCAGATCATTAGTGACTTCACCTGTGCTTTGAATGTGACCCTTAATCAGTCAGTCAAAGGAATGCTTTTATGTGTCACCAAGGTCAGGTAATCAAAGACAACATCAATTCTGTATTGATCCCAGAATACCTAGGACCTCACTTTTTTTTTACTGTGGTTCTACATCAGGTCACCAGTTTACATCCATTATGTTAGAAACCTCACTTGTGAAATGATTTTTGGGTATTGAGGTACCTAACTTCTGTTTGATCTCAGTTTATCAAAACACTTACTTTTTTTGATCCAAGTTTTATCAAGTAACTTTCTTCTGGTTTATCCAAGTAAAGACAAGTGTATGAGTTACCTTAATTCTGTTTGATCCAAGTTTATCAGCTACCTCACTTCTGTTTAATCCAAGTTTATTAGGTGCCTCACTTTTGTTCAATCCAAGTTCATTAGGGAACCCACTTCTGTATGATCTAAGTTCATAAGGTACCTAACTTGTTCATTAGGAACCTCACTTCTGTTTAATCCAAGATCATTAGGTACCATCATTGTCTTACTTCTGTTTGATCCAAGTTTATCAAGTACCTCACTTCTGTTTAATCCAAGTTTATTAGATGCCTCACTTTTGTTCAATCCAAGTTCATTAGGGAACCCACTTTTGTATGATCTAAGTTCGTAAGGTACCTAACTTGTTCATTAGGAACCTCACTTCTGTTTAATCCAAGTTCATTAGGAACCTTATTTCTGCTGATCCAAGTTTATCAGGTACCATATTTGTGTTTGATCCAACTTCATCAGAACTTCATTTCAGTTTTAATCCAAGTTCATTAGGTGCCTCACTTATGAACTTCACTTCAGTTTTAATCCAAGTTCATTAGGTACCTCACTTATGAACTTCACTTCTGTTTAATCCAAGTTCATTAGGTACCTCATTTATGAACTTCACTTCCGTTTAATCCAAGTTCATTAGGTACCTCACTTATGAACTTCACTTCTGTTTAATCCAAGTTCATTAGGTACCTCATTTATGAACTTCACTTCCGTTTAATCCAAGTTCATTAGGTACCTCACTTATGAACTTCATTTCCGTTTAATCCAAGTTCATGAGGTACCTCACTTATGAACTTCACTTCTGTTTAATTCAAGTTCATGAGGTACCTCACTTATGAACTTCACTTCTGTTTAATCCAAGTTCATTAGGTACCTCACTTATGAACTTCACTTCTGTTTAATCCAAGTTCATTAGGTACCTCACTTATGAACTTCACTTCTGTTTAATCCAAGTTCATGAGGTACCTCACTTATGAACTTCACTTCTGTTTAATCCAAGTTCATTAGGTACCTCACTTATGAACTTCACTTCTGTTTAATCCAAGTTCATTAGGTACCTCACTTATGAACTTCACTTCTGTTTAATCCAAGTTCATTAGGTACCTCACTTATGAACTTCACTTCTGTTTAATCCAAGTTCATTAGGTACCTCACTTATGAACTTCACTTCTGTTTAATCCAAGTTCATTAGGTACCTCACTTATGAACTTCACTTCTGTTTAATCCAAGTTCATTAGATACCTCACTTATGAACTTCACTTCTGTTTAATCCAAGTTCATTAGATACCTCACTTATGAACTTCACTTCTGTTTAATCCAAGTTCATTAGGTACCTCACTTATGAACTTCACTTCTGTTTAATCCAAGTTCATTAGGTACCTCACTTATGAACTTCACTTCTGTTTAATCCAAGTTCATGAGGTATCTCACTTATGAACTTCACTTCTGTTTAATCCAAGTTCATTAGGTACCTCACTTATGAACTTCACTTCTGTTTAATCCAAGTTCATGAGGTTCCTCACTTATGAACTTCACTTCTGTTTAATCCAAGTTCATTAGGTACCTCACTTATGAACTTCACTTCTGTTTAATCCAAGTTCATTAGGTACCTCACTTATGAACTTCACTTCTGTTTAATCCAAGTTCATGAGGTACCTCACTTATGAACTTCACTTCTGTTTAATCCAAGTTCATTAGGTACCTCACTTATGAACTTCACTTCTGTTTAATCCAAGTTCATTAGATACCTCACTTATGAACTTCACTTCTGTTTAATCCAAGTTCATTAGGTACCTCACTTATGAACTTCACTTCTGTTTAATCCAAGTTCATTAGGTACCTCACTTATGAACTTCACTTCTGTTTAATCCAAGTTCATGAGGTACCTTACTTATGAACTTCACTTCTGTTTAATCCAAGTTCATTAGGTACCTCACTTATGAACTTCACTTCTGTTTAATCCAAGTTCATGAGGTTCCTCACTTATGAACTTCACTTCTGTTTAATCCAAGTTCATCAGGTACCTCACCTCTTCATAAGGTACCTGATTTCTTTTTTAATTCATGTTCATGAGGTACCTCACTTATACTTTGATCCTTGATCATTTGGTAGTGGATTTGTGATAAGATTTTTGGTCATCAGGTACCTCATTACAAGTGATATGATTTTGTGTCATTTAGAAGTTTAAACCTATACTTCAGTGTTTGACTAGCAATAAATATCATCAAAAATACTGATGTGGTGTTAAACATCAAGTCACACAATCATTGTTGTTTTCACATTACTCTGATCCTGTATTTATCTGTTTACTGAAACTCAAAATTTAGTAATTTTAAAATAACAGGTACCACTTAAAGGTTAAAATCAAAATTTTGTCTCTGGTGGTTGAAGTTTTGGCATGAATACCATTTATGTATTTTAACAGAAATCAAATTTATTAGCTGGCATATGAATTGTTTGTGACAGGAAATTTTGGTAAGACTTCTTTTCGTATAAAATATTAAATTTAAGGTGTCAATTTGAAGATCACTTCAAGCTTATAACATCTGTATTTTGTTTTATCACAAATGTTTATTTGTTACTTTTAAGTTAAGGAAAATCTTAGTAAAAGAGTGATTGTGAAACTGGGGCCAGATGTGAAAAAGTTCTATGTCAGATCTGTGTGAAAAAGAATTCACTGGGTTGTTAAATTAGCAGAGGTTTTCTATGGTAATCTTTAATGTGCATTACAATAACCTTTTACACATTAACTTGACTGAACTAAGTAAAAAATACCAAACTTTATTCAAGTGTATTGGATTTCCTCTTTCCCAGGTAATTGCCTGTCACAAACACATTGACTCTGATGGTAGCTTCATTGGAATAAAGTTCTTGATATACTGATTGATGCAATTGAAAAATAATTTTATGTAAATAGAATATGTACCAAGTAATTAAGTTTCAAAGGAATATAAATTGTTCATTGGACCTATCAAACAAGCAACTAAAAACACTAAATCACTTTAATCCACAATTCATGTAGCCAAATTAGAAACACATACAATAACCTTTTAAAACATTTCCACAGTAAAATAAATAAATAAATAAATAAATAAATACAAACATACACACACAACCATTTTATCAGGCAATTTATTAGATTCTGAAACACAAAAAATAATGAAATAGTTAAAAAAAATCCAAATCGTTAAACCTACCAACAATCCATTACCAATCAAAAATATGGTACATGTACTACTTAATCAAGTATTATACATTCAACAGAACAACTAACCAACAAATTAAATAAAATCTGAATAGCTCACCATTTTTACAATCAACCAAATACTATGCTACAGTTCAACCATTTAAAACCCAATTTATCAACAACCAACCTAGCCACCAAGCTGAAAAACCAACTACCAGTAACCCATTATTCTACCAACCAACCTAAGCCAACCAACCAGCTAACCTTAAATCTACCAATCCATTTACTAGCCAATCCGATCAATCCACCAGCCAACCTAAAAATCCACTGATCCAGTAACCAATTCATCTAATCAAACAACACAATCCAACCCACCAGTTAACCTAACAATCCACTAATCCACCTCATAGACAATGTATCAATTCAACCAAACAGCAAATCTAAAAATCCATTGATCCACTTACATAACAAGTCAACCAACCCACCAGTTAACCTAACAATCCACCAATCCACCTTCTAGCCATTCATCAACAAAACCAACTAACTAACCAACCTAACTACATGCCAACCAATCACTGAGCCAGTTGAAAATTTGTAACCAATCAATTTGTTAGTCAGCTAGCCAGAATAAACTACAGGTAATCAAAACAAAGAACTAAGTAATCATATGATTAACAAAATATTTAGCTGTCATAATCACATGTTTGTCAAACAGTCATTTAATATATATCCAACATTCACCAGATTTTGATATATTATAGTAATAATATTAATAGTTCTCAGTTTAGCCTCTATTGTAGAATATTTCTTGTCATTATGCCATTGTTTCTGTTGGTAGAAATGAAAAAAAGATAATAAAAATTGAAAAAACTGTTGGAAAAACAAAGACATGAATGAAAGTCATGAATTAATTTCATGATCTACCTGAAAAGCGTGAATGTAGTACAGATACGGACTAGAGATAAGGTGACATCAAATCTGGTTGTAAAAGTCTGAATTTCTGCTAATTCATTCATAAATTGCTTTATATATAATGATGAAGTCTGAATTTTTGCATGATTTTTGTTTAAACTATTTGTCTATATATACACAAACATGTATCATAAAAATGACACAGTTAATCTATATATTTGTACAGGTATATATATAAATCTTATGTGACTTCCATATACCTGTTCAACTTTGTACTTCTTTTGAAGTGGTATTTATGTTACACTTATAAAATACCAAGGTGATTGTAAAAATTTTATGTCAGTTTTATATTGTCTTTTTACCCTGTATAAATTATAAAATCAGTATTACCTATTACTTTAACATATTGATGGTTTTTCTGTATGGAGGCTGTTGACCTCAACATATCACTTTGTGTAAGCTGGCCTCAGTGCATGAAGTCTAAAACATGCATAGAAATGTATCTCAATACCTTTTCCCTTTTGAATTTGAATCCCAGTTGAGCAGATCCAATGGATACTCCACTTTCCTCCACCATTTCAAAATTGTGTTGGACGTTAGCTTTAACTTTATCACGTTTTGTTTTCTAAAAGGATGTTTACTTCAACATTTCACATACTCTCAAGATGCCTTTCACCATTTAGCTTTGATTCTTACTCAGGCACATCCTAGTATGAGAAAGTTTGTCACTTTTCTGGCCAATGGTCAGTGTTTTTTTCTGGGCACTTAAGTTCCTCCACCATCCCAGAACTGACTGCCTCAGTATAAGTGAAAAACTCCTCACTGGGGTGTATAACACCATTATTTTACTCAACTCAACTCCATTAGTTGTGGTTGTGTTTATCAAACTGCTCATTTTGTAAATGAGAAGTTGAAGTTGAGTTGAGTAATGGTGTTTAACATCCCAGTCAATAACATTTCACTTAATATATCAAGATGCTACCAGCTATAGATTAAAGTGCAGAAAATTTGCCTGTATATTGCACTGATGGCACTATACAGCAGGTTTCTTTATCGTGCCATGCCTTCAGTGACTCTGGACCTCATTTATTTTAAGTTTCCATCCATAAGAACCATGACTTTCATTTTGTCATGCAGAGTGCTTGGCGAAAGAACAGTCACTACCCACTTTCAAGTCTTGGGTCAGACCTGGTCTGGGTTTGAACCTACGACCTCCCGATTACGGAGCACCACAGTGGTTTAAATGAGGGTTTGGGTTTTAACTGGGTCATAAACTTGTTCTGTACATTGGACATTAGGTTTCAGTATTCCTTAAGCTTGAATAGTGATTGGGAACTTGGCTTTAGCATATCACATGTCAGAGGTTTGGTTAAACTTACAACCTGGTTATATGTCAAATTATAATAAATCAATACTACTTAATCTCATCAAAGGAATAACATTCATGTTCTTTAGTTTAAGCTGTTGATATCTAAATATAATTAGTCAACTATAGCTTACTGAAACAGGAAAATATTGGCTGATGTCAACAAAGCTCAGCACTAACTAGCTTGTGAGAATAAGTCCAATGCCAGTACATATATGTTAGCCTAGGATCAAATTTCAGTCTTTCTTGATCAATTGAGATCTTGCCACCTTGAGAGCTCTTTGGCGCTGTAATTTAAAGCTTTAATGTTTTTAGTGCTTAAAGTGGCTAAGAGATTAGCACCTCTTTTAATATTGTGGCTCAGGTTTAATTCCAAGCTTTGTTTGTGAAAAGGGATAAGTTCAGCAGCTTAAATATGTTAAGGGTTTATTTGGTTTTCCACTTTTCTTATCATACAAAGACATGAATTTTCTCTTCACCAAAGCCTGGTTTTCTGACAAAGCAACACCCCAGCTTGTAATATTCAGACCAACACAATAAAAGAAAAATTGCCATGTATAATCAATTACAATAACAATTCCTGTAATTAAAAGATATGTCCTTAAAAAAATTCCTAAGCTTAGACTAATAACCTAATCTACTGTGATACTATAGACAATTCCTTAAATGTTTATGTTTTAAAATAACCTATTATTATATAATTGAAAATAGACATAAGTTTTTGATTGATTGATCACTAGTTAACCCTCTTTGTGAAAAAATTATTCTTATTTAATTGTAATGGAATTGAGAAAGATACATTCTTGACTTATGTAAGTACATGTAGATGTTTTACTGTTTTTATATTCAGGGAGTTTGGTCCTCTTTTAAGAAGATTCTTTTAGTGTTAACCTTTGTCATTTTGCTTGCTGAAAGTCAATGGATTTCTCTAGGTTTCTGTTCTCCTAATATGTCAAAACTGATTATCTCATTGTAAAGGAAAGAATCTTTGCTTCATTGTAAAACACTATCACTTAACTCCATTACACTGGTAGTGCATCTGTTATGAAAGTATTTGATAGACTTCAATGTAGAGGTGGAAGCCATGGACATGGTCTTCTTTACAAGAACTTTATAAACTTCAGAAATGAAGTTCTACTAAAATAATAGGTTGATTTATAGTACTCAATTTCTGATGACTTCATTAGTTTGCACAACATGCTCAAACATAAGGGTATTAAAATGCTTGTTAGCTTGTACGGCAAGCAGGAAAACCTGGTTCCAAAGCCCTCCCCCTTCCAAAAAAGGTCTATAAATACTTTGTACTAGTAAATTTTCAGTCCAGTGCGATAAAGATATATATATATACATGTATATACATGTATATATATATATATATGAGATATATAAAGGTTTAAGTAGAAGTTTTATCTTGTCTTTGCCCTGTGAAGTTTTATTGATTGTATTTTAAAACATGTAAATGATATCATCAATGGTTTAAAATCATTAATCAAAATTAGTTATGTCTATCTTCGCAGTGTAAATTTGGAATCTATCAAGAATTGTTTGATATAGGGAATTTCTTTTGACTTTTAGACTTTAATCGATCAGTGCAAGCTATCAGTTTTATTACTGCAGTGTATAACACTTGAAACTTACATGATTGATATTTGAAAGATAACACCATACAAGTTCAGAGCACCATGGGATATCATAAGTGCAAGATAATTTTATAACTGCTCAGATTTATTTTTTCTATTTTAGTTTCTGTCTTTCTTTCATTTTCTTTCTATCTTAATGTACTAAAATCAAGAGATAAATACTTACCAGTAGAACATGTACCAGTATTCCAATTTCTGCCATTATTCTAGAACTGAGACTTTTCTTTTTAAGTAAAAGAATCTTGAGTCGTGCTTAAAGGCTATTATTTTGTGCCACTTTACATGTGTTGTGACTCACTGAGCCTTCATACAATGAAAAAAAAAAATCAAATTCTTCAAATAATAAATGCAAGATAAACTCAGTATTTGTTGTATAAAAACATATATCAAAGCCATTTCATTGATCTTAGTCAATGGTAAAGTGTTCTAAATAACCCCAGAAAACTTCAAGTACTTAAAAACAACTAAATATAAGATTTTTTTATCACAAGTCTTCATGAACTATAGAGTATTGGTGAAGTTTAAAGCTTTAGTGAAAAATAGTTCAATCAATTTGTTGTTTCATGACATATAGAATTTGCTAAGATGAGTTTATTGTGTCAATCTTATTGTCAAAGATAGGAATGTCTTCTTTTTATATACCAGTAGTTTGGCAAATATTTTTCATTAAAACCTTTTTTTTCTTTTATAAGTTCCTGTGCATTTCTAAATCTGAACTCCAAACTAAAAACAAAGAAATCATTATGACTTAGATATAAAACTGTTGTTAAAAGTTAGGTTTAAACTGTTGTTAAAAGTTGGGTATAAACTGTTGTTAAAAGTTGGATATAAACTGTTGTTAAAAGTTGGATATAAACTGTTGTTAAAAGTTGGATATAAACTGTTGTTAAAAGTTAGATTTAAATTGTTGTTAAAAGTTACGTATAAACTGTTGTTAAAAGTTGGATATAAACTGTTGTTAAAAGTTAGATTTAAATTGTTGTTAAAAGTTACGTATAAACTGTTGTTAAAAGTTGGATATAAACTGTTATTAAAAGTTTGGTATAAACTGTTGTTAAAAGTTGGATATAAACTGTTGTTAAAAGTTAGATTTAAACTGTTGTTAAAAGTTGGGTATAAACTGTTGTTAAAAGTTGGATATAAACTTTTGTTAAAAGTTGGGTATAAACTGTTGTTAAAAGTTGGATATTACCTGTTGTTAAAAGTTGGATATTAACTGTTGTTAAAAGTTGGATATAAACTGTTGTTAAACGTTGGGTATAAACTTGTTAAAAGTTGGATATAAACTGTTGTTTAAAGTTGGGTATAAACTTGTTAAAAGTTGGATATAAACTGTTGTTAAAAGTTGGGTATAAACTGTTGTTAAACGTTGGGTATAAACTTGTTAAAAGTTGGATATAAACTGTTGTTAAAAGTTTGGTATAAACTGTTGTTAAAAGTTGGGTATAAACTGTTGTTAAAAGTTGGGTATTAACTGTTGTTAAAAGTTGGATATAAACTGTTGTTAAAAGTTGGGTATAAAAGTTGGGTATAAACTGTTGTTAAAAGTTGGATATAAACTGTTGTTAAAAGTTGGGTATAAACTGTTTTAAACGTTGGGTATAAACTTGTTAAAAGTTGGATATAAACTGTTGTTAAAAGTTTGGTATAAACTGTTGTTAAAAGGTGGGTATAAACTGTTGTTAAAAGTTGGGTATTAACTGTTGTTAAAAGTTGGGTATAAAGTTGGGTATTAACTGTTGTTAAAAGTTGGGTATAAAAGTTGGGTATAAACTGTTGTTAAAAGTTGGGTATAAACTGTTGTTAAAAGTTGGGTAAAAAGTTGGGTATTAACTGTTGTTAAAAGTTGGGTATAAACTGTTGTTAAAAGTTGGGTATAAAAGTTGGGTATTAACTGTTGTTAAAAGTTGGATATAAACTGTTGTTAAAAGTTGGATATTAACTGTTGTTTAAAGTTGGGTATAAAAGTTGGGTATTAACTGTTGTTAAAAGTTGGATATAAACTGTTGTTAAAAGTTGGATATTAACTGTTGTTAAAAGTTGGGTATAAACTGTTGTTAAAAGTTGGGTATAAAAGTTGGGTATAAACTGTTGTTAAAAGTTGGGTATAAAAGTTAGGTATAAACTTGTTAAAAGTTGGATATAAACTGTTGTTAAAAGTTGGGTATTAACTGTTGTTAAAAGTTGGGTATAAACTGTTGTTAAAAGTTGGGTATAAAAGTTGGGTATTAACTGTTGTTAAAAGTTGGGTATTAACTGTTGTTAAAAGTTTGGTATAAAAGTTGGATATAAACTGTTGTTAAAAGTTGGGTATTAACTGTTGTTAAAAGTTGGGTATAAAGTTGGGTATTAACTGTTGTTAAAAGTTGGGTATAAAAGTTGGGTATAAACTGTTGTTAAAAGTTGGGTATAAACTGTTGTTAAAAGTTGGGTAAAAAAGTTGGGTATTAACTGTTGTTAAAAGTTGGGTATAAACTGTTGTTAAAAGTTGGGTATAAAAGTTGGGTATTAACTGTTGTTAAAAGTTGGATATAAACTGTTGTTAAAAGTTGGATATTAACTGTTGTTTAAAGTTGGGTATAAAAGTTGGGTATTAACTGTTGTTAAAAGTTGGATATAAACTGTTGTTAAAAGTTGGATATTAACTGTTGTTAAAAGTTGGGTATAAACTGTTGTTAAAAGTTGGGTATAAAAGTTGGGTATAAACTGTTGTTAAAAGTTGGGTATAAAAGTTAGGTATAAACTTGTTAAAAGTTGGATATAAACTGTTGTTAAAAGTTGGGTATTAACTGTTGTTAAAAGTTGGGTATAAACTGTTGTTAAAAGTTGGGTATAAAAGTTGGGTATTAACTGTTGTTAAAAGTTGGGTATTAACTGTTGTTAAAAGTTGGGTATAAAAGTTGGATATAAACTGTTGTTAAAAGTTGGGTATTAACTGTTGTTAAAAGTTGGGTATAAACTGTTGTTAAAAGTTGGGTATAAAAGTTGGGTATTAACTGTTTTTAAAAGTTGGGTATAAACTGTTGTTAAAAGTTGGGTATAAAAGTTGGGTATTAATTGTTGTTAAAAGTTGGGTATAAAAGTTGGGTATTAACTGTTGTTAAAAGTTGGGTATAAACTGTTGTTAAAAGTTGGGTATTAAAGCTGCATTAAGTTTACCAAATTTCTGAATTTTTTTGATTTTCTAAAAATATATTTTTTTTAAAAGTAGATATCTCCTAACCACGATCCGTGACATTCATTTTCTAAAATTTCATTTCTTTTAGCTGTAAATAAACGGAATCCTCTGACCGGTTGGTCAGTGTTCTACGATGGTAATTATGAGCTTGGAGCATGCGCACGGATGTACGGAAAAGCCTAGAATCGAAAGTGAAAAATGACAGATTGTATTATTGTCCTTCATTAATATATCCAGATGTATTTGAAATGGTGTTATTTTCCCCTTACTAAATCACAAATGACAAATTCAACGAAGTTCTGTGTTTAATTTATCGTATTTCAACATTTTGAAAGTTGTGTTTAAATGACGCGGGTTTTGATGACGTAACCATGTTCTAATATTAGATCCCAAATGCTGCATCTCGCTGGGTAAATACTGTAATTTCTGTATTTATTCGAGCTTTTATCGTTGAAACAAATGTAACATTGTTCATTAGGAACATCATTAATTAGATTAGCACCGTTTTAATTTTTTCTTTGGAAAACTTAATGCAGCTTTAACTGTTGTTAAAAGTTGGGTATAAACTGTTGTTAAAAGTTGGGTATAAACTGTTGTTAAAAGTTGGGTATAAATTGTTGTTAAAAGTTAAAAAAAAATTTAAAACTCTTCACAGTATTTTAATTAGATGTTAGACAGATTTTTGAAAAATTAATACATGTATATGCATAAGTTACATGATTGGGATTTTAAAGCTCTATTACTCAGCTTTACTAGCTGTAATCATCCAGACCTCATATGGTGTATTATAGATGAAGGATTATGACAAAAGTACAAATAACTATGTGAAATATACATGAAACAGTTTCTGTATTTATAAGTTAAATTAAAGCTTCTAAAGTACACAAAAAACTATATGTCTCCACCATTTGTTTAAATTTGTCATTGTAAAGGGAGTTAATAAATACAATAAAGTAATAAATTGTGGGACTTGAAAATAGTGTGGCAGCAATCAAGGTGGCATAGTAATCAAGGAGCATAATATGTTTCTTGAATTTATGGCTAATTTAAAAGTTCATTTAAACTTTAAAGTAATCTCTTTAAAAGGAAGATTTTTTTTTTTGAAATATATGTAAATAAGAGTTTCATATCTGGACCCCCTGATACAGAAACCATTGAATAATGAAATATGGTAATTCCTTTTGATTTGATCACTGTGGCACCTCTCGCCAGCTAGGTTCAAACTCCACTTCCACAGATCCTAGTGTAAGAAAGGTTATCAGTTTTCTCTGGACAGTCCAGCTTCTTCCACTCTCATTGAACTGACCACCTTGATATAATCAAAAGACTCCTGACCAGGGAGTTGAACCCCATTACTCCATCTCACTCATGTACTGATTCTGCATTAATGTTTTACAGAGCTTCTTCTTTGTTTTATATAAATGTGAAAAATGAGGACAAAATAAATAAGTCTGATTTATGCTGAACTTTGTGATATTTCCCGGTTAATTATGCAGACAAAACTAACATTAATCTAGACTCTCTGTGTCACAATTATCATGTATTTTGGCTCTGAATATAAAACACATTATTTGTATGACAGTTTATGACAAATTTTGTGTGACTCTGGTATGCATTTTGTCTTACATAAAAACTGAGCTATACTAGTGAACTTAGGTTATTTTTTACACTTTGTTCTTAAAAGCTACAGTTTTAAGAATAAAAATTTGAAGGGGAGTTAACACAAATTTGACAACAGGTGATTACCAAAAAATTTCTAATATTGTGTAGACACTATATACTAGTACTATATCATATATCTAAAATGTTCACTCAAAGTGCTTACCACCATGGTTGGAATCCCACTGAGACAGATCCTAGGTGGAGAAAGTTTATTTTGTTGCTTGCCAATATTTGGTTATTTTGAAGGGCACTCTGGTTTTCTCCACCATCACAGAACTGACCACCTTGATATAAGTGAAAGAATCTTGACTAGAACCTAAATAAACTATTTCTCAACTCATCTGTGTCGGAGAAAACTTGAAAAAAAAATATAAATAAAACAAATTCAAAGATTATTTAAAGTAAATTTAAATTTTGTAAAATTTAGTACATCAGTTAATTGTTTAGGGATAGAAAAAAGGGAAGGTAGGGATAATGATTAAAATGTAGTGACTTTGTTAATAATGAAATGGAAAGTATTTTTGTTAGTGTTAAAATTTCAAAGGTCTTAGTTGAAAATACAATGTGTTTTATTAAGTTCAACATAGTCATTTTGTAGAGAATCTCTTGAATTCATTAAAAATCATACTTTTGAAATTTTAGAAAAATGATCCGATAAAATTTTGTGGAATTGTGAAAAAATAAATCATCAGAGACCTTTGTGATTAAAAATTATCATTGACTTTAAATTTTGTAGGATTCACAAATCCAGAAATATGAGAAATTTTATCTCCCAACAATATTTGATTTTTCAGTATATATTAACTTTATGGTAATGCAGTACGTTTTCAAATGTTATTGTAATAACTCAACATAATGATGATGTAGCAAGTACCATTATATGTATAAAAACCTTCAGAACGATCTAGTAAATCATAAAATTGAACTACTGCTATTTGTCATTACATTAGAGTTTGCCTGTAAATGTTGCCAAATGAACCAGGTGGTTTGGTTGTAATATTGAGTAATATTGAATCAGTTATTTTTCAGCTATTTGCAACAAAATGATGATGTAGCAAGTACCATTATATGTATAAAAACCTTCAGAACGATCTAGTAAATCATAAAATTAAACTACTGCTATTTGTCATTACATTAGAGTTTGCCTGTAAATGTTGCCAAATGAACCAGGTGGTTTGGTTGTAATATTGAGTAATATTGAATCAGTTATTTTTCAGCTATTTGCAACAAAATGATGATGTAGCAAGTACCATTATATGTATAAAAACCTTCAGAACGATCTAGTAAATCATAAAATTGAACTACTGCTATTTGTCATTACATTAGAGTTTGCCTGTAAATGTTGCCAAATGAACCAGGTGGTTTGGTTGTAATATTGAGTAATATTGAATCAGTTATTTTTCAGCTATTTGCAACAAAAACAAGTTTAATATTCTATAAGGTGTAATCTAAGAATGACTGAGTTCAATGAGTCAGTGTATGTGTCAAACATGCATGTTTTATGAGGAAGTTACCAAAGAAACAAGTGAATTTTTACAATATGTTTGTTTTTATACTTTCTACAGTTCATACAAAGCTAAGATTTTCTGTTTCTGTATTTTATTACTTATGTTTTTCTATACACTGGTATAACATAACAGGAAGTCAGTAAGTGTTAATTTACAGAAATTGTGGAAATTTTGGTTTTTATTATTGTTACTTTTAAGTCCGTTGTAAACAATGTGTCTGTTTTCCTTCCTAGGATATGTGACTTACCCAAATACAATGTAAAATTATACCAACAATTTTCATTTTAAAATTCAAAGTATTTGAAACAGCTTATTGTTATCTGTTTGTTTTTCTGATCTTCATTGTTTTTATTATAGTACCAATTAACTGTTAAAAACTTACTTCCTTATCTTTAATTGAATAAACAAAGTGATAACCTTATTTTTATTTTGTTGAAGAAAAGCGTCATTTAATTAGGTCATTTTGTTTTTTAAGTACATAAGAATTAAATATCAATGGTTATACAGTTTTTTATTATGCTATATATATGAAAGTAGATTTATAGCACAGAATCTTAAATTTGTTACTACATGTACTTATAATTCCTGCTGAGCTTATGAAATGGTAAGACATGCATGCATCTGCTGAGCCAAGTATAACAAAAAGATACTGATACAGATTATGAAAAATTGTTATGGATCCCAAGATGGATCCTATAAAAAAGAAAGAACAGTAATGTTCTAATTCACTCTGTTCAAACGAACATAAACCATTTATTGAATAAAACAAACACATTGTTTTTGGTGTTTGGCCAACTACAGTCAACATTCATTTATATACATTTCATTTTATCATATATAAAATAAATTATCAAATGCATCATCCAAAGAATTGTATAAATTTATATCAAAAATACATCTTATATCTGACTGCAATGGCTTGAATGACCATATCACTCACCATGGACACTATATATACTACCCTTAAAACACACAGAAAACTCTTGCCCCCATAAGACTGACCATAATAACATCTCACCATACCTAATGAATGTTAATACCCGTTAACATAATATCACATGACACACTTGCACATGAAACTGTTTTTATAAATAAAAAGTAGATATATAGCCATTTGATGTATGTTAACACTACCTTCTTAAAAATTTCTTGTTGATTCATTTTTACCAATTATGTGTTTTCAGCCTAAACTTTCAAAATCCTCATTTCTACAACACTGGGCATAATTGAATAGTATTAGTTGTGAAAGGTATTTGATTGGTGTAGATTCAGAATTAGGTGTGACTTGGCTTCATGGAATTTAAAAACAAATAAAGTGCCAGTTAATTGATTTGTATCCTACTGGGCAATACTACATTTTTCATAGATAAACAGATGGCTCCTACTGGGCCTCCTGTTCACTGCAATTATCATAGATATACATATGGCTCTTATTGGGCCTCCTGTTCACTAGATTTATCATAGATAAACATATGTCTTCTACTGGGCCTCCTGTTCACTGCAATTATCATAGATATACATATGGCTCTTACTGGGCCTCCTGTTCACTACATTTATCATAGATAAACATATGTCTTCTACTGGGCCTCCTGTTCACTGCAATTATCATAGATATACATATGGCTCCTACTGGGCCTCCTGTTCACTACAATTATCATAGATAAACATATGGCTCCTACTGGGCCTCCTGTTCACTGCAATTATCAAAGATAAACATATGGTTTCTTCTGGGCCTCCTGTTTACTACAATTATCATAGATAAGCATATGGCTCCTTTTGGGCTTCCCTTCACTACAATTATCATAGATAAACATATGGCTCCTACTGGGCCTCCTTTTCACTACATTTTTCATAGAAAAACATATGGCTCCTACTGTGCCTCCTGTCAACTACAATTATTATAGATAAACATATGGCTCCTACTGGGCCTCCTGTTCACTACATTTTTCATAGATAAACATATGGCTCCTACTGGGCCTCCTGTTCACTACAATTATCCTAGACAAACATATGACTCTTACTGGGCCTCCTGTTCACTACAATTATCATAGATAAACATATGGCTCCTACTGGGCCTCCTGTTCACTGCAATTATCCTAGACAAACATATGGCTCCTACGGGGCCTCCTGTTCACTACAATTATCCTAGACAAACATATGGCTCTTACTGGGCCTCCTGTTCACTACAGTTATCATAGATAAACATATGTCTCCTACTGGGCCTCCTGTTCACTACATTTTTCATTGATAAACATATGGCTCCTACTGGGCCTCCTGTTCACTACAATTATTATAGATGAACATACAGCTAAGTGCATTGTTAATGGGCAGATTAATAAATCGGGGTTGTGGGAAAGAACTTTTGCTGGAGTGTTTGGTATACATGTTGTGTATCATTTAATAAGATAAATAGGTAAAATCGGTTTATCCAATAACAAATTGGTTCAGTCCTAAGTAATGGTCTCATTTTAAAGACTTATGATTCAAGTGTCATAATTTGATGAGACTGTATGCAGAATTTTATTAACAAAAAAGTAAATAACTTTACATTTTTGTGAATGTGGATTCCTTGGTAATGAGTGATGTCTAGATCATTATCCTAGGTTTATATCCAAGGTTTATATTTATCATCCAGAAAGTTTGTCAGTTTGCTTGCCACAGGTGGATATTTTCTCCAGATATTTTAAGTTTCTCATCTGTCTCGGGATTGACTCTGGATATAAGTGACCAAATTTTGACTGTGGCAGAAAGCCTTATTCCTTCACATCACCTATACATTTACTGCTGACAGTCATGCTCAGAGGGCATGTTGACAAGGTGTCTCAAGTATTAGACTTCACAGTTTATGTCTTTATTCTTTAGCTGTGTGTAACTTCTGTAACAGAAATGAACAAGTTTAAGGCAAATGTTGGAGGACAAATTTATCTTATTTCATTGTTCACAGCATTAGTCTAATATCACTGTTTATTTCAAAATTAACCAATATGGTTATTGAAACATAAATGTTGCTATTCATGGTATAAAACTGTGTACCATAAGTATCTACATTTTTAAAGGTCAGTAAATGTGTACATATACATGTACTTACCTGCATTTAAAAAATTAGAAAAAAAAAGCATATCCCGTTTCACAGTAAGGTATTTACCTGCATTTAAAAAATGAAAAAAATAGCATATTTTGTTTCATAAAAAGGTATACATGATTAATTTGACAGTTTTCAGAATTGATATATGTCATGCCTGTCCATAATTAGGTGGTCATATGTGGTCATAGAAAAAAATTTGCATTCTTATAAAGTCTTGTAAAATGTAAAAACTGTTCCTACTGCATTACCTTCGATTATTTGTTTTGTAGTCAATAATCGATTATGAGAATCATAAGTCTCAAATCGACTGACAACTGATTATAAGAGATAATCAACCGATCACTACTTAACACAATGTTAGTAAGGTTATTGAAAATTGTAAAGTTATATAATTTGATGATATGGTTTAAAAGTTAAAACTTAAACAGTATTGTTATTAAACTGGCCCCACTTTCAGTTTTACAATCGTTTCTTAACTAAGATTTTTTACTGAAATCTGGCACATTTAAAATCTTAATACAAGTAAATGTACTTTTACTAATTATTGAATATACAGTGAAACTTGTGAAAACTGGACTGGCTCCGTTCCTTGAAAAAAATCCGGTTTTCACAGGATCCAGTTTATTAAGGTTATTCGCTAGAGTTCACTGCCCTTGATAATAAGTAACAGATCCATTTATGTTATCTCCCTTTGGGATGTGTAGCCATGGGTCACACATGTACATGTGGTTTATTGGAAACAATAAACTTAAAATACAACGTAAAGTGATAAGCTAAAAATTTTTGGGTAGGTTGCTTGTATTTTAATGTTTTATTTATCTCAAATAAACTATCATGAAATGATAGAAGGGGGATCAGACATCATCATTATATATGATGTATAATTGTCTCATTGAAATAATAAACTTGAAATACGACGTATATCATAAAGTTTTTATGGTAAGTACATGTATTTTAAGTTGTTTTTATTTCGATGCAAACATATCGGCAAAAATGCAGGTGCGCTTTCCTCTGCTGGAGGATGTAGGTCAACATAACTAAGACTCAGCCAAAACATTAAATTGCTTGAATTTACTGACGTGGCACATAATCGATGTTTGGTTTATGTCGATTAATGATAACAACTGCCATTCCATTGTTAAGAAACTTGTTTTCCTTAAGTGCATTTCAGTTGTTTGATTGAGAGCTGAATAATTTCAGGATTCAAGGTCATCTTAACTGGGACTATTCTATTCAATTCTTTTCTTGACTGAAGTTTTGTGTAACCTCAAAACTTTTTAAAATAACAATCTTGACTGAAATTTTTTCGATTTAAGATAGCAGAGAAAGTTGTGAATTATCACTGTGATATGGAGTCATACCAGCAAAATGAACCAACAAAGATGTTCCTTTAAAAATTAACGCGTTACAATCGAATACAAGCTAACCTCGATTTGGGTTGACCGATCTCTTTAATCCGATAATTATTGTTTATTTGTGACACCTTTCACACATGTTAATATATACTAAAGCCATTTGATGACGGTAATATTTTGTATTTCTTACAGTTTTGTTTTACTTAGAAGTTAAATGATGTTATTTATGATATCAGAAATTACTTTTACTTTTATTTATAGTTAATGTTTTTATAATATCGGGAATAACAGTCATTTTGTTAATTTGCAAGTTTAAAAAATTTCAATAAATTCTCGGTTTCGGATTCGGTTTTTTACATAATCAGAAAATCGAATCCGGTTTACAAAGGTGAAAATATATAGGTTTTTCATGATCCGGATGGTGAAATGCGTCCGGTTTTCAGAATTCACAGGATACGGTTTATTAAGGTTTCTATTATATAGAATAAAGAAGAGAGTAAATCGGGACAAGCATACACGTCCGGTTTTCACAGGATTCCGGTTTTTCCAGGGTCCGGTTTTCACAAGGTTCACTGTACATAGTTTTAAGGTGTCATTTTAAAGATCACTTTAAGCTAATAATATCTGTGTTTATATTGTCAGAAACAAATTATTTGTAGTTCCAAAAAAAGATTGACAAGATTTACTAAATTTAAGTTAAGAAAAATCTTAGTGAAGAAACAACTATGAAATTTTGGCATTATAAATTTTAGGCAAATTAAATTCAGATTTAGTAACAAGGGATTTATATTTCAAGGTTACACTCTAGTTATGACCCTCTGTTCTGAGTTGGATGCTTTTACAACTGAGCCATACCATTAGGACTATATCTTCCACTTTTGGTATTTAAAATAATGGAAATGTTTTAAAAACCAGTTTCATGTTGGGAGTCTCTCTTTAGATATTGTTTTAAATGTTAGAGATGTCTCTCTATACTGCAAATAGCATATAGCCTAGAAAAAACTTTAACAATTTTTAGCTGGTTACATCTAAATATAATGAGTTAATGAAATTTTGATTTTAGTTATTAAAACCAATTAAATTTTATTAAGAAACCTCCTTAACAGTATATTTGATTTGACCATTTCATTGCACTTAGGGCAATGTGCAGGAAGGGTTATTTAATGTGCTACACCTGCTGTGATATGGGCATCAGTTTCTAAGGTCTTTTTTGATGGACCTTGTTACTTTCATTTCTAAATGTGGAGTGCTTGGCAAAAGAAGAGTCACTACCAATTTTCTTGTCTTGTTCAGCTTGGCCAGGATTTGTACCCCGACCTCCCACTTACAAAGCTAGCACTCTACCAGCTAAGCCACCATAGTGGTTTTTAACAGCATAGATAAAAATGGTAAATCTGCCAAGATAAATGTGAAAAATTGAAGGTAAATGATTAATATTGTAAGCAGTATAAAATATGTAGGTGCTTTAATCGTTACTAAACAAAATTGTGTTATCTTTTTGTATTTTGTTGGTTAAAATGAGGGTGCTTAAATAATTTTAAAATTGACAAAATCTCAAATGTAAGATGTATGAATATGATAAAAATTTGAGAAGTAAGTATTCTGGATCAAAATTTGTGCCAGAATATTTAAGGTAACATAACTTGAATTTTGACTTCATTTACTTTACAGAAAAACACCTTTTTATCTGATTTTGTCACATTGCATTAATTAAAGATTTAATTTCATAAATGAATTTTCATTGTTGTATGTTCATCAGTAAATATGAAAAACCCATTTAAGTATATTACTGTGTGCCATTTTAAGCAGGTATTTTAATTTATTTTTAGTAAATATCCGAGAAGTTAAAGAAATCCGGAAAGGTCGAAGTTCACGGGATTTTGATAAATGGCCAGAAGATGCCCGTAAAGCCGATGCCTCATTATGTTTTGTGGTGTTTTATGGAAATGAATTTAGACTCAAGACACTATCTGTTGTTGGTAAGTATCGTAGAAAAAAATTGTTAAATTTTGGTCCAATAATAGATTACAGCCTCCATTTTTCCAAATGTAAAAGTAAGTTCTAAGGATATAGTCAAACAACAAATGCTGTGACATTGGTGAGACATAATGATTCTTTTCAGTTGTGAACATCTTACTTCTTTGCAAAGATTTATGTTAAGTTTTTGCTGAGCTTTCCCTTTTACCACATTCATAATAACACAATTTTCACATCAGTTAAATTTTATGAGAACAAAACAATTTTTGTACATACTTTTATTTTCAGTCATCAGTTAATTATCATTAAAAACACAACTATATTATATGTAATTTGAATGCTTGCAATAGTCTGTCTTCACATCTTGTTGTACTCTTTGGTGTTTGAAGTTAAAAAAATGAAGAAAAAAAATTCTGTAGCTTACATGTATAATAGCCTAACACTTGTGAAGAGATGGGAAAAAAATGATTACATGTACATTACACTATTTCATTCATTCATTCATTCATTCATTCATTCATTCATTCATTCATCTATTCTGTCCTTCATTCATTTATTTTTTGTTTGTTTGTAGCTGCATCCCCAGCAGAATATAAAAAATGGCTGGCAGGTCTGGAATTCTTGGGGAATGATGCACAGCATCTTAACTATCAGCTTCAGGAAAGGTAAATGGGCGTTTATTAAAACACATGAAGTGACATGTGTTTTTCTACTGTTGTAAGCTTTTGACCAATCAGAAAACTGGTTTGTTAACCCATCTTCAGACACATATTCCAATTAAATGTGGTTATACAAAGGTTTTTTTTTTTTTTTTTTTTTTTTTTTTTTTTTTTTTTTTTTTTTTTTTTATATATGATAAACAAATGACAGTGAAATGATAATAGAGAATTGATACAATGTGAACAAAAATGTTTACTTTTAAATATTAAGTTATAAACAGTAATAAATTTCTTGTTAAAATATCAAAATAAACTCTTGTTTTTACTTCTGTGTCTAAATGCCTGTGTGAAAATGATTTCATTACTAAAAATTAAATTCTTTGTTTTTTTCATTCAGATGGTTAAGAAAAGAGTTTTATTTAATGGAGAAGACTGGTGCAGAAGTGTAAGTATTTAACATTTCTAGAACATAACATGCCTAAGTGTGATGCAGTGTTTGTATGGTAATGCCACAGTATGACAAATATGAATTATTGAAATATCATTAGCACCAAAAATACCATATTGACTTATGACGAGTCATATACTATTCATTATTGTCATCAACATTATTTTGGTAAAACATTTTATTAGGTCATGTTATCTGTAAATCTGATGTATTACAGTGTGATGTATAGACATTGGACAAAAGTATTTTGTATGATACTTTGGTTTTATTTTTTTCTGTGACACCCGTACAATGTAAATAAGTTATATGCTTTGATAAAACTACTGTATAAGTATTTATATAAGCATGTATGATATTTGGTGCTCCAGAGGGTCTCAAACATTTAGCATGTTTTTATATTGGCCCTCTCTTTGTTTCCCATTAAACAATTGAGCTAAAATTAATGTTGAAGTGTATTAATGTTGGCAGAAATGAAAATAACGCCAAAAGTGCCAGTATTCATACACAGCTGAAATAAATATACAGTACTTGCCAGTATGTTATAGACCTGGTGACTTAATAAGTACTACTTCGTCAAATATGTTAATGTGCCAAGTACTCGGCATTATGAAATTAAAGTCATGGTTCTTTCAGATGGGAATTTAAAATAAACAAGGTCCCATGTCATGGTAGGCTTGGCATGATAAAGAAGCCTGCTGTATAATGTCATGAGTGCAACGCACAGGCAAAATTTCTGCACCTTCATCTATAGTTGGTGACTTCTCCATATAAGTGAAATATTCTTGACTGGGACTTTAAACACCATTGCTCAACTCAACTCAAAGATGTTCATCTGCAACATTTTGGATCTGCTACCACTCTTAAAAATGTCACAAGTAAATAAAATAGATTAGAATGTGCTTAAAAATGTGTACACTTCATCAAGTATACCATATGATAATCCATGATGTAAATAAATACATTGTTTCTCATTGAGAATAGCTGAGAAATAGCTGCTATTAAACAATAAACAAATACCATGAGTCATGTTACATTTGTTATTTTTTTGTATTTTTTTTCTTCAGAGTAACATTGAAAAACACCAAACGATGGATGCAAAGAATAAACTGTAAAGTGTCAAATAGCAGGCTAAAAGAACATTTTCAGGTGAGTTGATATAATTAATTATTAATGGAATTCTCAATTCAACCATGTAATACCTCATAGCATTTGTGCAGGATAATTTTTTCTGTTGACAACGGAATCACATAACGTGATGATTACCCGTAATTAAGATGTTTTTGGGGGAATTTCTGATGTAAATGTTATTCATTTCATTCAGTAAAAACGTTAAGAGGTATTGATCAGGTGGTACGCTGGTGAGTTCCATTGAAATAAAACGTTACAGTGTTAATCTGTTCTTTGATTTATGTGATTTAAGTCACTGGTATAACACTTCATTGAGTACAATTACTGACAAGATGAGTAATTGGATTAATGACATTTAATGCCCCAGTTAAGATTTGTTCACTTAATTTGAAGTTGTCAGCTATTGGAGAGTGGAGAAAACTGCAGTGCATGGAAAAAACCTCTGACATTTGGCAAGCATACTGACAAACTTTGTCCCACAAGGATCTGCAATAAGGGAAATTTAAACCCAGGTGGTGAGATGCACTGTGACCTGTAAGTGTGTGCTTTGGATCACACAGCCATTCAGGCCGCTACAAAGCCTGGCAAACGATTTTCTATAATTATTTAGCATGATATTTGAAAACTTTTAGTTTATGTAATCTTTTATCCATAATTTACCCTGATTGTCGAAACATATGCTACTTTGTTCTTCCAGTATGTTTTGTTCATTGAAAATAAATTATAGGAAATCTTCATTAATTTAACTTAATGAATGACGTAACTGAGGTCATCAATGATAGGATATAACCTATCCTATCACAGACAACATTGCAATATACCATAGAAGTCAACACATTGGAGCTAACAATATTGATATCATAAATGATCATTTTTATCTACAACAGTGATTTCTATTGTTATTGACACAATTATCCTTATTATGTTTTCTACTATTTACATTTGTTCAACAGGACTTTTATGCCATGTCCATTTTAAATTGTTTGTGTTTTATTCCTAACACTGTTTTATAAAGAGTACATGTATCTGAGTCTGTGATTGGGAAAAAAATAAACCAAAATATTACTAATGGCATCATTGGGAACAAAAATTGTGTTAAAATTGATAGCCATGTTGGCAGACATGGTAAATTTTAAAGTCTTAAGAATAACCATTGATTTAAAGATGATGTGCACTTCACTTTTGGAATTACATGTACTTAAGAAACTTTTCAAACACTTGACAGCAGTTAGCAATTCTTTGACCTATTTTCTTTCTGTTATTGTTCCAGATCCTGGTTTAAATATTCATGTCCATAATGGTTTAAATACTCATGTCTATTATGGTTCCAGATCATTTTCTAAATATCCATGTCTATTATGGTTCAAGATCCTGGTTTAAATATCAAATGTCTATTATAATTCCAGATCTTAGTTTAAATATCCCTGTCTACAATGGTTCCAGACCCTTGTATAAATACTCTTGTCTATTATGGTTCCAGATCCTGGTTTAAGTATCCATGTCTACTATGGTTCCAGACCCTTGTATAAATACTCATGTCTATTATGGTCCAGATCCTGGTTTAAATATCCCTGTCTACAATGGTTCCAGACCCTTGGATAAATACTCTTGTCTATTATGGTTCCAGATCCTGGTTTAAGTATCCATGTCTACTATGGTTCCAGACCCTTGTATAAATACTCATGTCTATTATGGTCCCAGATCCTGGTTTAAATATCCATGTCTATTATGGTCCCAGATCCTGGTTTAAATATCTATGTCTATTATGGTTCCAGACCCTTGTATAAAAACTCTTGTCTTTTATGGTTCCAGATCCAAGTTTAAAAATCCATGTCTATTATGGTCCCAGATCCTGGTTTAAATATCCATGTCTATTATGGTCCCAGATCCTGGTTTAAATATCTATGTCTATTATGGTTCCAGACCCTTGTATAAAATACTCTTGACTATTATGGTTCCAGATCCTGGTTTAAATATCCATGTCTATTATGGTTCCAGATCCTGGTTTAAACCTTATGGTTCCAGATCCTTGCACAAATACTTGTGTCTTTTATGGTTCCAGATCCTTGCACAAATACTCATGTCTATTATGGTTCCAGATCCTGGTTTAAACCTTATGGTTCAAGATCCTTGTATAAATACTCATGTCAATTATGGTTCCAGATCCTTGCACAAATACTCATGTCAATTATGGTTCCAGATCCTGGTTCAAATATTCATGTTTATTAAGGTTCAAGATCCTTGTATAAATACTCATGTCAATTATGGTTCCAGATCTTGTTTTAAAAAACCCATGTCTATTATGGTTCCAGATCCTGGTTTTAACCGTATGGTTCCAGATCCTTGCACAAATACTCATGTCTATTGTGGTTCCAGATCCTTGTTTAAATATCCATGTTTATTAAGGTTCAAGATCCTTGTATAAATACTCATGTCAATTATGGTTCCAGATCCTGGTTTAAACCTTATGGTTTCAGATCCTTGCACAAATACTTGTGTCTTTTATGGTTCCAGATCCTTGCACAAATACTCATGTCTATTATGGTTCCAGATCCTGGTTTAAATATCCATGTTTGTTAAGGTTCAAGATCCTTGTATAAATACTCATGTCAATTATGGTTCCAGATCCTGGTTTAAATACTCATGTTTATTATGGTGCCTTGTTTTGGTTTAAATACTAATGTTTATATGGTTCAAGATCCTGATTATGGTTCCAGATCCTTGTATAAATACTCATGTCTATTATGGTTCCAGATCCTGGTTTAAATACTCATGTCAATTATGGTTCCAGATCCTTGTACAAATACTCATGTCTATTATGGTTCAAGATCCTCGTTAAGTATTCATGTCTATTATGGTTCCAGATCCTAGTTAAACCTTATGGTTCCAGATTCTTGTATAAATACTCATTTCTATTATGGTTCAAGATCCTCGTTAAGGATCCTTGTACATGTATAAATACTCATGTCTATTATGGTTCTAGATCCTGGTTTTAATGTCATGTCTTTTATGGTGCCTTGTTTATATGGTTCAAGATCCTGATTATGGTTCCAGATTATGGTTTAAATACTCATGTTTATTATGGTTCCAGATCCTGGTTTAAATACTCATGTCTATTATGGTTCCAGATCCTGGTTTAAATACTCCTGTCTATAATGGTTCCAGATCCTGCTTTAAATATTCATGTTTATTATGGTTCCAGACCCTGTGTATTTGTTATTGTTTTTTGCTTTATCGTGGTTTAAAAATTTTTGTCAGTCATGTTGCCAGATTCTAATGTTAATATTTTATGGAAATATACCACTACCTTCTCATTTGGTAGATTGCTTGTGTCATATGTGGGAGGTTGAGGGTTAGAACCCAGGCCAGGTCTGACCAAGACTTAAAAATTGGTAGTGACTGTTCTTTGGCCATGCACTCGGCATTTAGAAATGAAAGTCACAGGATCCTTCAGATGAGACCTTAAAAACCAATGATCCGTGTCATGGCAGGCATGGCACATTAAAGAACCATCCCTCCACATTGCCCTAAGCGCACTGCAAAGGTAAAAATTTCAGTCTATTCACCTATTGCTGGATTTCTCGATATAAGTGAAATATTCTTGGCTGGATCATAAAAACCTCATTAAATCAATCAAACAGATTATACAATGTATATGTATCTTATTGTAACTTTTACAACAGTAGTTAAAGTGAAATAAATTATGATTTTGCTTTTATTTATTTATTTATTTTGTTTTTTTCTACAGGAAGTAAGCCAGGGACAAGAGGAAATATGTTTTGATCAGTTTGCAACATTATTTCGTAACCTTGTGTTTATACCTAAGGTAGGTCACCTATAAAGTTGTTGCTATGGTAACTTATGTCAAAGAAGAAGAATACGAACAAGAAATAAAGTTCAACTATTCTGTTACATATTGATCACGATTTTTTGTATTCAGATGATTTATAAATAGGTGTCAGTTTACTACTCCTGTTCAAAGAGACAAACAAAAAATCTTGTTTGGTATAAATTTCAGAAGCAATGAAGGCTTAGACTTGTATGCTGCTTTTGTACAAAACTTGTATTGTCTATATTTAACCATTGTGATTGTGATTACTGGGCCATCTTAGGTTGATATCATTCCTCATCTAACGTAACATGTGAGCATAACTTGCCTAATAATATGTGTGACATGAGGACAGGTTCATTGATTACTAGGAAAGCTGTGGTAGATTTTGAGATGTGACACATAATTTCATGTTTTGGGATTAAATTATGTTTAGAAATCATTATTTATTTATTTATTTATTTATTTTATTTAATTTATTTTATTTTATTTAATTTTATTTTATTTTATTTTTTTATTTTTTTTTAATGATTAAATGGTGTACAGAAATCAAAATGCTTTGAATATTTTTTGACAAATATACTTTTAAATTGAACATCTGTGTTACTCAGAATTGAATCTTCCTGTGACAAAGTAAACACTTTGTAATGGAAAAGTACATTTAAAAAAACTAAAAAATTAAACAAAATTATTCAGAGAAAATAATGTACTGAAAAAAAAATAATGTACTGAAACATGACTAACAGAACACATAATGTACTTTTGGTTGTATAAAACTCCATTATAAAAAAATATTGTTGCATGTTAAATCATTACTTACTTAGCTTAATTAGAATGTTAACATGACACAGATTAGATAAATGTTGACCCCAAGTGACCTCCAGACATGTGAATTTCAGGCATTTTTGTTAAGATAGAATGTTTGGATATGAAGTTTTCAACACCTGAGAGTTATTACATTTATGTAGAATTACTTATGCTTGTGGTTTTTTTTCTGTCTGGCTGTCAAGCTGTCTGGCTTTCATAACACAGAATTATTGTGCTGTTAAGAAATTAGAATTAAATTTAAACTTTAAGGGAAGGCTTAGTAAAGTGGTAATTGTCACTAGCATTCAAAGTCAGGGCTTTCAATTACAAATTTTTCTGGAAATATGAATTATTTTCAGAGAGGATTTCATCTGCTGTTGACACTTGTGCATTATATACCGGGTAGTTCTTTAAAATCAAAGTTCTGTATTAGTACTTCTTTAGACTTAGGTCTGTAAAACTTCAAACTAAGGCCCGTTGTTCCAGAACATTTTTAGAACCTGTAACTAGAGTCTTGTGTACTAGAACTTCCTGAGACACTTCTTAAACATACAAATGAGGTAGGTCCTACATCCTAGTATTTTAATAAACATCTCATTGTAACTTCAAATTTAGTCCTGTATTCCATTTTTATAACATCTCTGTGAACATAGAAATTCTACTTAGGTCCTGTGTCCCTGTCTTTTTGAATTTACCTTTGAAACTCATTACTTAGTATTATTTAGTTAGTGATAATATCACTATAATACCACTATATTGTCACACAATGTCACTATACTGTTACTATAATGTCACTATAATGACACAATAATGTTATTGGCATAGAAACTAATTACTTAGTTGTAATGTTTCTATTATGTCACTATTATGTCATTGGCATAAAATATAATTACTTTATAATAATGTCACTATTATAGCAACTATGTTAATATAATATCACTATATTGACACAGTAATGTCATTGGCATAAAAAATAATGACTTAATAATAATATCACTATTATAGTAATTATGTTACTATTATGTCACTATAATGTCATTGGCATAAAAAAATAATTACTTAATAATATCACTATTATAGTAATTATGTTACTATTATGTCACTATAATGTCATTGCCATAAAAATAATTACTTAATAATAATATCGCTATTATAATAACTATATTACTATATATGTTACGAAAATATCACTATATTGACACAGTAATGTCTTAGCATAGAAAAAAATTACTTAGTGATAATGTTATTTTTATGTCACAATTATGTCACTATAATGCTATTGGCATAAGAAATAATAACTTAATAATAATGACACTATTATAGTAACTTTGTTACAATAATGTCACTATAATGTCACAGTATTGTCCCTTTTTATGTCTCACTATAATGTTACTTAAAGCTGCATTAAGTTTTCCAAAGAAAAAAATAAAACGGTGCTAATCAAATTAATGATGTTCCTAATGAAAATGTTACATTTGGTTCAACGATAAAAGCTTGAATAAATACAGAAATTACAGTATTTACACAGGGAGATGCAGCATTTGGGATCTAATATTAGAACATGGTTCCTCATCAAAACCCGAGGCATTTAAACACAACTTTAAAAACGGTCAAATATGATAAATTAAACACAGAACTTCGTTGAATTTGTCATTTGTGACTTAGTAAGAGATACATGACACCATTTCAAATACATCTGGATATTAATGACAGACAATTAATGCAATTAGTCATGTTTCACCTTCGATTCATGGGTTTTTCCGTACATCCATGCACATGCTCCAAGCTCATAATTACCATCGTTAAACATTGGCCAACCGGTCAGAGGATTCCGTTTATTTACAGCTAAAAGAAATTGAATGTTAGAAAATGAATGTCACAGATCATGGTTAAAGGATATTTTAAAAAATATATATTTTTAGAAAATCAAAAAAAATTCAGAAAATTGAAAAACTTAATGCAGCTTTTAACATCGCTATTGATAGAGACTAATAAGATGATTTTATTTTACAGATTATAACCATTTATTTGAGATCATACACAGAAGCACAGGGACAGAAAAGGTATACTTACACATTGTTTAACTAATTATTGTTTCCCATTTGTTTATGAAGTCTTTATATAAGAATTAATTCAGATTTTAGTGACATCCAAATTTAATTTTGGCTTATTAGAATTTTTTCCACATATTCATTTTTAGTTTATTAATCATTAATTCACCATTTTTGTCAAAACATATGCTCTGTAGTTGCATGCCTGTTTTCCATCTAAACCTCTAAATCTTTGTCAATATAACATTTGTTAAGTATAACATACATTATCTTTGCCAAACAAATAAAATTGATCACATGATTGAATGTCAAATTTCAAAATAAAATCTGGAATGTCTTATTTCAAAATCAAATCTGGAATGTCTTATTTCAAAATAAAATCTGGAATTTCTAATTTCAAAATAAAATCTGGAATGTCTAATTCCAAATAAAAATCTAGAATGTATGATTTTAAAATCAAATCTGGGATGTCTAATTTCAAAATCAAATCTTGAATCTGTAATTTCAAAATCAAATCTGGAATGTCTTCAAAATCAAATCTGTAATGTCTAATTTCAAATTCAAATCTGTAATGTTTAATTTCAAATTCAAATCTTGAATGTCTAATTTCAAAATAAAATCTGGAATGTTTAATTTCAAATTCAAATCTTTAATGTCTAATTTCAAAATAAAATCTTTAATGTCTTATTTTTAAATCTAATCTGGAATATCTTATATCTACTCCAAATCTTTGCTTTTCAGTGAATATTGTAAATTCTGTATCAAATTGTGTTGTTTTTTTGTATTTTACAGGATTATTACATTTGAGAAATTCTTTCAATTTCTGAGAACTGAACAAAAGGTAAAATTGAGAGCAGTTATGATTTATAGTGTAGTTTGTTTATAGGGAAGCTATTAAATTACAAAAAATCTAGAAATTAAACATTTTGCATTAAAGAAAAGATTTTGTTTAACTATAAAATGGCATGAAAAAATAGTATTCAGCATGGCCAAATGGTATCCAGAATCTTGACAAAATGGTATGCAGTGGCTTAACAAAATGATATCTTGTGGGCTGACAAAATGATACTCAGTGTCCTAACAAAATGATATCCAGTGGCATGACTATGATAACCAGTGGCATGACAGTGTGATATCCAGTGGCAATATAATAACTAGTGGCATGACAGTATGATATCCAGTGACAATATGATATCCAGTGGCAAGACTATGATATCTAGTGGAATGACAAAATGAAATCAAGTGACATGACAATATGATATCCATTGGTATGACAAAATAATATCTGGTGGCATGACAATATGATATCTAGTGGCATGAAAAAATGACATCTTGTTAGCTGACAAAATGATATCAAGTGGCATTCAAAATGATATCATGACAATATGATATCTAGTGGCATGATAAAATGATATCTAGTGGCATTAAAAATGGCATCTTGTGTGCTGACAAAATGATATCCAGTGGCATGACTAAATAATACCCAGTGAAATGACATCCAGTGGCATAGCAAAATGTTATCCAGTGGCATGACAATATGATAACCAGTGGCATGATAAAATGATATCCAGTGGCATAACAAAATAATTTTAGTGGCCTGACAAAATAATATTAGTAGCATGACAAAATGATATCCAGTGGCATGACAAAATAATATTAGTGGCATAACAAAATGATATTAGTGGCATAACAAAATTATTCAGTGGCATGACAAAATGAAATCCTGTGGTGTGACAAATTAATACCAAGTGCCATGACAAAATGATATCCAGTGTCATGACAACATTTTATCCAGTGGCATGACAAAAATTATATCCAGTGGCATGACAAAATGATATTCAGTGGCATGTGACAAAATGAAATCCAATGGCATGACAAAATGATATATAAGGGCTGAAAATATGATATATGTAGGCTGACAATATGACATCTAGTGGCATGAAAAAATGATAACTTTTTAGGGCTGACAAAATGATATCTTGTGGACTGACAAAATGATATCTAGTGGCTTGACAAAATGATATACAGTGGCTTGACAATATGATATCTGATAGCATGACAAAATGATATCTAGTGGCATGACACTATGATATCTGGTGGCATAACAACTGATATCCAGTGGCATGACAAAATGATATCTTGTTGACTGACAAAATGATATCCAGTGGCATTTAAATGATATTCTGATGCCTGACAAAATGAAATTCAGTGGCTTGACAAATTTATAACCAGAAGTTTTGACAAAAAATTTTATACACTAGCATGACAAAATGATATCCAGTGGCATGACGAAATGTTATCCAGAGGTGCGACTAAATAATATCCAGTGGTGTGACAAAAATGATATTCATTGGCATGATAAAATGATATCCAATGGCATAACAAAATGGTATTCAGTGACATGTTAAAATGATATCCAATAGCCTGACCAAAAAACCTATGGCCTGAAAAATTTATGCTCAGTGGCATGAAGTGGCAAGGTTAAAGTATTTTATTAGATCAACCATCCAAAATATTTTACGACTTGATTTATTTTTTAGTAATATACCATAAACATTAGTGAACCAACAATAAGGTGTATATATATATATATATATATATATATATATATATATATATATATATATATATATATATATATATATATATATATACTAATATACTATTTACACATATATGTTTCTATATATAGTAGAGGAAGTTATTGATTTTGAATGAGTTCAGGAAGTTTGAAAAAAATCTAAGTTCAGTATAAAAGGAAATTGAATATCCTTAATAGCTTTCATACTTATGGAATTTAGTTGTGTTTGTTAAACCTTTTAAGAACATGATACAACGACTAAGTGAAATAACAAAAAATAAAAAAACAATAATACATTTTAATAAACATACATGTATATTTATATTATTGATGATCAAATCCACTGTTTTAGATGGACACTGGTGGGTAATATGACAATATCCAATAGATTCCGTATTGTAATGAATAGACATAGTCATAATTTAAAAAAAAAAAAAAAAATTTTTGTGTCCATAAGGCAATACCTTAGTTTTAACTTTTCCATATTGGACACGACATGTCGAAAGGTTTAAAGCTTGAAGTTAAATTTAACTTACAGAGAAACTACATTGTTTGAGCATTGTAAATGACATTCTGGGGTTAACTTTTTCCACAAAACTTGTGTAAATTATAATTGACATTCAAATGTTAAATATTTGTACAGGAGTCATGGAGTGATGATGAAGCCAAGGTTAGATCAGCGATGGTTACTTTTGTAGATGATGTTTCAAGACAACAAACTTTTTTCACAGAAATGGAGGTATGAAAATTTACTTCTGAGATTATTAGTTTTTGTCAAGCCTGGCATTGTCATAAGGCGAGACTTGGGTGTTATTTTTCTGGTGTCATCATAGGTGGTGGCGGCAGCGGCGTGTCAAAATGTGAAAGTTTATGTTAAACTAATGTATTTTCTAAATGATCAAAAAACTAACCAGGCGAGACATTTAAATCCATGGAATTCTTGTTATCTTTGTGTGTGTGTGTGTGTGTGTGTGTGTGTGTGTGTGTGGACATAAATTTTCAGGTAAGGTTTTAGACTCATGGTTATATATTTGAACTTTGGCCATTCTCCATGTTATGTTTAATTGGAAAATTCCCGATTGCCAAAGAGCAACAAGCTTTCAAATAAATGGAGACTGACAGATGTGAAGGAGTTCTACAAGGATGGATTGATGTTTTACCAAAAGCAAGTGAAAAACTTTCGATCACTAATTGAAGAAAATAACAGAACATGTCTGGACTTGGAATCTTATTAACTTCCAAAATGGATGTTAATTAACTAAGGTACAGACATTTTCTGATATAAGGCATAACTGGACTGGAAACCTTATTATCTTTCTTGTTGTCAAAATCTTATCATATTTAAACATATATTTCAGTTTGAAGATTATTTATTTTCCAAAGAAAAATAGTATTTGGAATGAAGAATTTTTCCAAAGTAAATCAAGATATGACTCGTCCTTTATCTCATTATTTCATTGCTTCATCACACAATACGTAAGTATCTCTCTCTCTTCGCTCGCTCTCTCTCTCCTCTCTCTCGTCTCTCTCTGTCTCTCTCTCTGCTCTCTCTCTTCTCTCTCTCCTCCTCTCTCTCCTCTCTCAATAGCTTTATGAAGGGTTTTCTTCTGAAGGTCAAATTGTTTTAACTGGGAAAAACGTATTCCACATCTTGAAAGCATAGAGTTAAATATTCATCTGTTTTCAAGATATAAAAACCATTTATTTTGAACATTCATTACTCTGAGTTGGTAGAAACAAAATGGCCTCTGTCGAAAACAATCAGCGTAGTCAATTCAGTTCTAGATAATTTAAATGTGAAATCATCAATTTTCATGGTGTCCAATCTTCATGGTTCCAAGAAAAAAAACATTTTGTGGGGGGAGGAATTCATTGTTTGAATTGTAGTTTATAAAGTGAACCACATGTTGTAAAAACATGGACTTATGTGTTCAGTATTACCAGATTTCTCTACTTATTTCACTCATGTAGTCAAAGAGGTATTTTGTTAAAACATACATGTACATGTATATTAAACTATTATGTTGACATGTAAATTCATGGGTCAAGGTGTCTACGAAAACAATGGAAATTGGGCCACCACAAAAATTGATGATTTCACAGTATTTATCTATTTGTTGAAGTATTAATTATGATAGTTACATAAGGTCTTATGTTACTGGACATCATAATATACCATATTTTGATTATAGTTTTGCCAAGAACCACATATATCCAGCTTTTTGGGAGCCATAAATTTCCTTTTTTCATGTCTTATGTTAGACTACCATAAAAATTAATTTATGAGCCATCACTCTAGGTTTACTAATATTTTTTATGTTTCAGATATTTAACAGGGGATCAGATATATAGTTCATCATCAGTAGAGGCTTATGTAAGATGTTTACGTATGGGATGTAGATGTATAGAATGTAAGTACTACATGAATTGATTCAATAAATTATGCTGGCATGCACACACACACACACACACACACACACACACACACACACATGCAAGCACACACATATGCAAGCACACTTGCACACATGCAAACACACATGCAAGCACACACACAGAGACATGCAAACAGAGAGAGAGAGAGAGAATAGATCATGTATTTACCTGTATACAAATGTATAGCATTTTGTAGATCTATTAATTCCATATGATATGGAATTTCATGATAAAGTTTGCTTTTTCAAATAAAAATGACTTCATTCTAAGAATTGTAAGGTTATTGTTTCTGTATTTTTTTCACCAAAATTATGGACTATTATTTATGATTTATTTATATTCTGCCAGACACAGTTGGAAATATATATTTTTAATGAAAATTAGTTTATTTACTGTTATTGCTCATTTTTTGATAAGTCAATGATAAAACATTATAGTACATTTAAGTTCAAGTTGGCAGATCCTTTATAATCATGGAACAGTCTACGTAAAGTAAATTATAAACAATAATAGGTGATTACCATTACAGGAAACTAGGCTCGCTATATTACTGTGCCTGAATATTTGAAACAGCCTTTAGAATTAATATGAATCAGATTGGTAGAATATTTTTAGAGAATCATTCATTAATATTCGTATTAAACCTATACTAGTGTAACATGAACCGTTAAAATGTACAATTTTCCTGTATTTGTTGAAATTGTTTTTTACAGTGGATTGTTGGGACGGACCTGAAGGTTATCCATCTATATTCCATGGCCACACACTAACTTCAAAAATCAAGTTTTTAGATGTCATACATGCAATTAAAGAAAATGCCTGGGTTACCTCAGAGTAAGTATTTTTCACCCATTTAGTTTCTAATCTTATCATTATTGTTAAAAAAAATTTAATTCATATTTCGATATACATGTACATACTCTAGCATATTTTAAGCATCTTGTCGGAACAACTTCAGTTACACTGGAGATTCTAAGTGCTGTTAAGGTGACTCACTAAAAATTTCAGACTAATTTTTGAAGGAATTGAAAAATTTTTAGATTTTGTATTTTAATACATGTATATGAGAATTGGGTTTAAAGAATTCAAAGAAGTAATAGTTCCAGAATAGCATTACAAGATATCATCTTTAGTATCTTGTGCTCTACTTGAACATTCTGTTCATTACAGAATGATGCAGCATGCATGCTTCTTGAAGCTTGTTTCCAATATTTTACCGGTTATTGCTGTAAAAGTATTTTGTATAAGAACTGTAGAATCATTCATATTTGCTGGGTTAAAATACTGTTTCTTGGTTTTTCAATTTAAAAAATTGTTTTGGAGAAAATTTCATGGAAGTTAATTCCAATGGGGACCTAAGTAATAATATTTTTGTTGACATTTTAAAATTTGTGACTTTACTAATCCATGAAAATAATAAAATTTAATCACCAACCTATTTTTGTGATTTAACCGTTTTTCACACAATGTGGATTTATCGAATCTTTTTCTTGATAAAGGAGGTGCTTACCCTTCCGGAGCACCAGGCCTCACTCCCTTGATGGAATTCATGTGTATAACTAATTTTGCCAGCTTTCAAAGTTCTTACTTTGTTTTTGGGATTATGATCTGGACAAGGACTGGTATGTTTGTTTGATTATTACATCTGATACCTGACATATTATTTCCTAAACTGTTCATTCTTACTTTATTACAACTTTCATATAATTTCAGTTATCCAGTTAATTTTGTCAATAGAAAATCATTGTGGATTATCACAACAAAGGCAGATGGCAATGGCTTTTAGAGATACATTTGGAGGTAAAATTTAAAGATATATTCCTTTTTGATGTCATGAACCCTTTTTTAAAGTTTGGAACATCTGTTCTTTCATTGTAATGTACATTTCCTTTTCAATGTCACTTATAAATTGTTTTAAAATTTTTAAAATTTAAAAGTTTTCTAAAGACAGTCTGCATCAGTAACTAAATATTCCTCAGTGGCTGACTGGTCTAAAGTGTGCAAGTAGTCTTCTGGGTCCGAGTACCTCTTATTATTTAGGTTTGCATCAAAATTAAGTAAATTTAAGTGTTAGAAAACGGCAGTTTACTTGGCAAAGTATTATAATTTTTCTTATGGCTACTCCAGTTTCCTTCATATTTCTAGAATTTACTGCTTTCATTTAAAAAAAAAAAGATATTGACTTGGGCAAATATAATACCATAACTTCTCTCCACCAGAAGCTGACAACATAATTAATTTTCAGAACTTTTTAATATTGGTCATTCTAATCCCTTTTAAATGTAATTCTTATTTTTTAATTTGTTTTTATGATTACAGCTGATTTGTTAATAGAACCAATAAACAAAGAGAGTAATGTACTTCCTTCTCCAGAACAGTTAAAAAGACGAGTTATATTAAAGGTAAACAAATACAATTTCTTATTTTTCTTCCCTAAAACTGTATATAATTTTGTTTGATTATTTCCAAAGCTAGTTATATCACTATGTCAGACAGAGGCCTTATTTCCAAAGCCAGTTATATCACTATGTCAGAGGCCTTATTTCCAAAGCCAGTTTTATGACTATGTCAGACAGAGGCCTTATGTCCAAAGCCAGTTTTATGACTATGTCAGACAGAGGCCTTATTTCCAAAGCCAGTTTTATCACTATGTCAGAAAGGTTCCTTAGTGGCCAAGTGGTCTAAAGCGTGCACTTAAAAATCACCTCGAAATTAGTGAAAGAATCTTAACTGGGGTAAAACACCATTACTCAACTCCATCCACTACTTCAGACTAATATGAAATGCATTAAAGGAAGAAGGCGAGTATAGTTTGGATATCTCAGCTCAATTGTGTGAAACAGTTACCTGTTTATACGTATGCATTCGATATGGAATCGCAATTTTAGTGTTAGCACATAATTTTTTCTCTTGAACTTGCAATGTTAACATTTTCCAAATATTTACAAAAATGTTGGAATGTGCTTTGTGAAATAATACGCATTAGAGGAAAGTTAATGTCAACCAAAATTTCAAATAGCCAGCCAATTGGAAGACCTAGGTAGTTGAAATCTTTTGTTGACATTATCTTTTGTGATAGTTTCACACCCAAGAAAACAGTTGTGGTTTGACATAATATCTATTTTTATTATTGACGGACATGGTACCATATACAAGCAGTTTTTATAAATGACAAACGTGGTACTGTATACAAGACTTCAAAACATAAGAAAATTTAGGGTAAACCTATTTTTTGGATAAAATACATCTAGTCTGGCAAAATTATTTTATCAGTTTTACAAAATGTCCTGTTAATTGATCTTGAATATGATAAAGAGTATGTTCTGAATATAGCCAGTAAAAGACATACCAAATATAATATTTGAGTTTATTAGCTTAACATACCAGTATAGAATAGAATTGACATTATTTGTGCTTGTTAAGGGTATGTATGATGTATCTTTTGCTTGATGTTAAATCCGATAAAAACAACTGTATGGTTTTAGACTGCAGTGAAGTAATAGTGTTTTATGCCTTAAGAAAAATTTTCTCACTTATATTGAGGCTGTCAGTTCTTCTCTGATGGAGAAAACCAGAATGCCTTAAGAAAACCATTGATTTTTGGCAGGGTAACTGATTTGCTTTCTCAAACATCTGAATGAGATTTGAACCAAGGCATTGAAAGCCACTTTGACACACAAGGCTTTGTATTAGATCAATTTGCTACTGTGGATAAAAGAAGCTATATGGTGTTAAATATATCATCATTGTAATATAAAGACATCAGTATTTTCTTTTTCCTCTATTTCAGCACAAAAAATTACCAAGAGAGGGAGGTCAAGAAGTTGAATCCAGATATACTACAGTTTTAGACGATAGTAAGTTGAGAGAGAGAGAGAGAGAGATAGAGAGAGAGAGAGAGAGTCTGTCCAATTCCAGCTAAATCAAATTATCTGATAAATACATCATAAGCAGGTGTAGTACAAAATTGATTATTTAATGTGACTAACGAAAAAAATATTTGCTTAGAGAATTTGTTCATAACTACCAAATAAATGATTACTTATTCAAAAAGAATTACCAAAAGAAAATGACAATTGTCAGGTCATTAACAATTTGATAGCAGAGTGCTTATAAACATTTGGTAAAGCTTTAATCACATACACAGATAAACTTAATTTGATTTAATTATGGCTTCTTGTGTTTTATTTGTTACAACAATCCTAAAAGTGACTACCTCAATGGCTCAGAGTTAAAACAACCATCTTAAGAGCAGGAGGTTGTGTGTTCAAACCCTGGCCTTGTAATTTATGAGACTTTTATTTTGAAAAACTGCTTCCTTCCCTGACACTTGGCATCAAGCGGACAGAGTATTGATAGGTTTACACTGTGTCAGAATAATGTAACCGGGAAACAGTAGGTATGTCAGCAATGTACTGACTGCATGTTAAAGTCACTCTGAGGGAGCACTAGTACAAAACAGACCACATTTCAGGCATGCACAAATTTATTCTTAGATAGATCCAGAGAAATTTATCAACTTTCTTTCTTCACAAATAGCTGGAAATTTGCCGATGCAATCTCAATCTGCATTGCATCCAGCTAACCTAATATTAGAATAGACAAACTGTATCAATAACCTTCAGAATGTTAATAACATACATGTTTATATTACAGATTATTATTTTACAATATTAATAACATAGTTTTTTTAAAATTACAGTGGGAGTAGATGCTGATTTCTCTGCGAATGCAGTTAAGACAGGTCGATTATATTTAGAAGACAAATTTGCAGAAAATGTAAGTTAGCTTTTTACCATATCTTAGCAAATAGCAAGTAATTATCACAGAATAAACTATGATATCTGCCTTTATTTGAATATTGTAAACTTAAGGTATTTATTTTCTTGGTATTATTATAATAAAACTTATTCACATAGCTAAATTTTTATGGTTTTTGAAACAGACTGTAACATTAATTTACAAATATTATAGTATTAGTTCTCTTTTGTATTAATTTTCATACAAAACAAATGATCATGACATAAGTGAAAATTAAACACCCATTCTCAGTACAACGGATCATAGCAGTGTGTAGTTTTAACAAAAACTTAAGTGTTGGAAATCCACTTTAACTCATATTCATCTAAAACAAACTAGTTGAGTATGTGTAAATCAATAATATTTTCAGCAATCACCAAATATTAACGAAATGTCAAGCAGCTGAATGAGAATGTTATTTTACTGAAAAAATAACATAAAAATGTACATTACTGTCAGAACTAAAAAACATTACTTGCTGTGATTTGTTATGAACGATTAAGATCACCTCCAATAAAATGATCTGCATATACTTGTTTCACATATCAAACTGGCTTTTCTGGATCTCTTGCTATTTTTAAAGAAGTTGCAATAGTTGAATTCATTCATCACTTTTTCCAAGCAAATTTGTAGACTACTGCATGTACAGAACGAGGATTTAATATTTTGAAAGGTTACGACTGTGCTGGCTGACTTTCAAATTCATACTAAAAGTAACGTACATTTCAATACTTTCGCTCATTTTTCAAATCTGTTATATATCACTTCTTTTGATATAAAAATATCATTTTTACATTAGTTGATCTTTTATCGTCTGTGTTTAACAAATAAAAAAATAGCCAAGCATGAAATCAGCATATTTGATATGGTAACGTACATTTCAAAATTTTAAAATAAGAAACTATAAAGAAATATAAAGTCAGTATACAATTTTCTAATTTGAATATAATTAAATCTAACAAGAATGCTTTAAAAGTAACATTAAACATGAACAAATCAAAACACTTTCAGGCTAAAAGAATTCAGGTAAGTAACGTTCATTTCACTTTATCAAGTCTCTCTTTATCAATTTGCTGCAATTCAAACATTCGGCCTGATCTTCCAGTAGCTGTCGGTTCTGATACAGGGAACAGAATATCATTAGCAGGAATCCACAAGACATCCTCGTGTTTGGGCCATTGATATTTATCTTTCTTAGATTCCATGAAGAAATTTCAAACTCATGATCATCATAGTTATCTTTTCAACATACACTCTATTGCTGTATTTTGCTGCAACTTACTGCCCTTCCTGTAAAGGTGTTATTTCATTTGCATTTGTTTCATTTTTGTCACTCACTGAGGTGTCATCTGGTTCATTTTTATTGATGATAATTTCATTTTCTTCCTGCAAATTCTCTTTTCGCCACCCATCATCACATACTGTACCCCTAGGCAAATATCACAAAAACATCTTGTGTCTCTGACGTATACTGAACCATTTCTAGCTGAAGCAACTGCATAGAGCTTAAATGCTCCTTTAACTGGCTTGATATCTTGCACCTCTTTAGAATATCATCTGTGTTGTATTTCTTTGTTGTTTTTTTTTTCTGGATGCAAACTTGCCCGAGCTGACACCTGATAAACTTTTCCTGCCAATAGATGTTTGATTACTTAACCATTTTCTGCCTCCGTATTTCTTTAATATTTTTCCTGATACAATATTTCTTAATGTTAAAACTTGCCCTTGGGTTTCCCCCTTGATTTCTTTATAGGCAGTTCGAACTTCTTTGATAACTGCATTGCTAAGTATCAAATGCTTTTTTACTTTTTCTGTTTGAACCTTGTTAAGTTTGCTTCTTTCATTAATTTGTTAGCTTTACTTAGAGGTGAATTTGTTTGAGTCTTTCCAAAAGTTTTTGAAGTGTTTTAGTTCTCTTTGTTAGGTTTTCATTTCCTTGTTTGAGTTGTTTTATGTTTCTATGAGCTTTTGAAAGTGCCCTGCTAACTCGCACCTTTGGACCATTTCTTTTATTGTTTGGGAAATTCATGCGAAATAATAATGGACTGTTGAAACTTGATGAGGCACTTTCATATCCACTTGTTGAAGTATCATATACTTCTTGACCACTAGCTACTTCGATAACATTATTTTTTTTCTCTCTTTTCCTTTGGCCCCATTTTTGCAAAGTTTTGTTGTTCTTCTTGTTTCTTTTAACTTTTTTTATTGTGAGAGCTCACTACTTGATTTGTAATAGGTCATTCTCCTTTGTCTTTCCTTGGCAAGGTACACTTCGCAATCTTTCTGCTTTTTTCTCTCACAATATGCCTTTTGAATTTTGGCTTGAGTTTTTAACATGATCTGAAATTTCAAATTAAAATATATTAAAATATTGTAATCTTGTTTTCATTTCGGTGCTCATATGGAAGGTAAGTATTTTCATCTCTTTTTATAAATTTATATGTAAAAATATAAGTCTAAACTGGTCAAAATTTAATCATAGTGGCTTTGATATTGTTTTTCGAAATGTACGTTACCTACCATGATGGCTTTTATTTTTTAATAACTATAACATACTATCGGTATTTAGGTTTCGATAATAATACTAGTTTTCAAGACACAAAATAAATCAATATCAATTGAAAAGTAGAACATAAAACAATTTAATTGTTTTGAATGCCATATTTGCAAGAGTAAACAACACTTTACAAACAAATCCTTAATACCAGATAAGGTTTGATTCAATCTCCCGAAATGTACGTTATCGTATATAACGTACATTTCATCAACTAAAATTGTTATACCCGCGCTGTCTCAAGCATTACAATATTGTGTCATGTTTGCAAGAGTAAACAACACTTTCATAAATTGTATTTGTGAAAGTCGGATTCTTATTCCAGTAGTTCAGATAAGTAGTAGAAGAAAAATATAAAAACCAAACATACTTTGTTTAAATGTAAATTGTTGGTATTGTTTACTTAATACCTGATAAATTTGATTAAATCTCCCGTAATGTACGTTACGGTATATAACATACATTTCATCAACTAAAATTGTTATACCCGCGCTGTCTCAAGTATTACAGTATTGTGCTACATTGATATTTAAACAGGTGTGTGAGTAAAAAAATAGACTACAGACATAATATATGTCTTTGAAATTGTCATTTATATAAAATATGTTAAAATACTTACCTCATATGCTGAAGAAACTGTTAAATTGATGTACAAACATAAATAAACATCTTGTCCGACGTTCAACCTTCAAATTTTCCCTCGTGCCAACTTAGGGCGATTGCAAAATACAAATAGAGTATGTATCACAAAGTTCTGGAATTCATAGTACCGTACATTTCAGTATCGTACATTTTGAGCAACCTATTTTGGCTTATTTTTAAAATTGTGATTGGCTGTAAAGAACAATACATGTGCTGTCTTGAATAACACAATGTTTGGGTATAAAAAAAGATCGAATGTTTTCATCCAGCTCCTATTATTTTCATGTTATATCAAGCATTGTACATTTCATTCTTATTTCTACGCTGGGATGCATTGGTGCTTCTACTTGGAATTTTTAAAAAAAAATAAGAGACGGGATATAATCATGCATGTTTTTCATAATAATGATACAATAACTAATGGATTATTCAAAAATTAAAGTGCAATAAATACCAGTAAATTTTTAACTAAATGTTGATCGCCAGTCTAATTTCTCTAACAACAAAAAATTGAAATCAGCGACCGTGATATTCCTCATTATTACAATCTTAAATGGCTACTTCATAATTTAAAGAGTTTTATAATGAAATTATTGTTTTAAAATCTTTTGACTTGGAAAAGTTTTGCCTCATTTTTATTGAATCAAAAAAATTTTCAAATGTGTTTCTAGTTTAAGTGTATTTAAGCGACAGTAACGTACATATCAGTTAGTGCAGTAATCAGGATTGGAATTCATCAAAAACCTTGGACTCGGGTAAATCTTCTATCGTAATTTTGTAAAAACTACACAACGGCATAACATATTGATACGCACCATTCTATATTGTTTTATTTTTATAACATAAAGTGTGCGACCATATTTGAATCCTACTATTGAGAATGGGTAAAAACATTGTGAAAATAAATACATTTACAGTACTTTTTATTTTAAAACTCACGTTTCTAATTCATTATCAAGATGGTATATAGTCATCAAAGGTTGTTGTTTCCCCAATATTACCCTCTCAAAGTAATCAAAGATTGTGATTGTCCTTCTTATCTTTCTTGGTTTTTAAGGTTATAAGGTATGAAGTAATTTTAGGATTCTTGCAAATTTGAACATAATTGAAAGATAAATAGTCATCAACATTAGCATGAAAATCAATGTTAATTTATGGATTTGATAAATTTTATTTCATCTTTTCAGGAATGGCATCCACATTTTTTTGTACTTAGCCCAACCAAATTATGTTACACCAAAGAAACAGATACACCTGAGCAAGATGATGAAAGAGATGAAGATAGTCAGTCTACCATGGAAGTAAGTCATTTTGATTGGATAAGTACAAATAGGTATCACTTTTGATTGGATGTCATGAATATTACATATTGATATCAATTTTGATTGGATTATACAGATAGATTACAGTTTTGATTGGATGTCATGGATATTACATATTGATATCAATTTTGATTAGGTTATACAGATAGTTTACAGTTTTTGATTGGAGGGTTGTGATAAGTTTCAGTTTGGATTAGAAATGAAATAAAATAAAGTAATAATATTTAATGCCAGTCAACATTCTTTCACTTTTATTGAGACAATCAGTACTTGGATGGTGGAGAAAACCAGATTACCAGTAGTTGAAAAAAACTGTCAACCTTCAGCAAGTAAGAAGACAAACTTTATCACATAATGATCTGCTCTAAATGGGACAGTACAGATTGGAATTACTCTTTGTTGCATAATAAAAATATTGGTATAAGTTTAAATTTAATTCAATACTAAATGATTGTCAAAAGCTTAAGGTGTTTCTAAGAAGTTAGTTGAATTTTGTAAAGACTCAAAAAATAAACTCTATCCCTGTTATGTAATTTTTAACATTGTTCATCAGATCATCGTTAACTCCTACATTAGCACCTAAGATAAATATATAATACACATACCAGTTAAATTTTGATGTGCCAGATGTGCACATTTCGGAAATTATTAAACAAGAAATTACAATATTTTTCCCAGGTGAAACTTCATTGTCATTTCAGCCTCTAAATACATAGTTTGCCCTAATGTTTTACAGTTCAGCATCAAAGATCAGAGCTTATAGGCATTAATCTTAGTTTTTCTTTCTATGTATTAAGAAATTTGATATAATTTGATGTAATGGGGTTTCACTGCCCAGTCAAGAATATTTCACTTATATTGAGACGTCACCAGCTAAAGGTGAAATGGCAGAAATTTTGACCTTTGCAGTGCACTAAGGACAATGTGCAGGAAGGGTACTTTAGCTTGCCACACCTACAGTGACACAGGGCATCAGATTTTAAGATCTCTGAAGGACCCCATGACTTTCATTTCTAAATGCAACTGCTTGGCAAAGAATAGTCAATACCTATTTTCAAGTCTTAGTCAGACCTGGCCAGGGTTCAAACCTCAACCTCCCATATACAAAGCAAACACTCTACCATCTGAAATACCTTACCTCCCATATACAAAGCAAGCACTCTACCATCTGAAATACCTTAGTTATGTATTAAGAAATACTACATTAATAATGTTAAGAAAATAAATTTTAACTCAATATTTATGTATTTTATTTTAGGAGAGGCCACAGGATGAGTTACACTTCAGTGAACAGTGGTTCCATGGGAAGTTGGAAGGAGGTAGAAAAAAGGGTGAAGAAATACTTCAGCAAAATAGTGCCCTTGGTGATGGAGCTTTCCTGGTACGAGAAAGTGACACTTTTGTTGGAGATTTTTCACTGTCATTTTGGTAAGAACGTATAATGGTACTATATGATGTAAAGAGATGTGGAAATATAATTTTTCTCAAAATATGAAAAGAGTTATGGCCAAGACTAGTGATTAAGGGTTATAAGTTTGATCTCCTTGCAGGTTTGTGGTGTAGGGCGTTGATTAAGATATTTAAATACACATTGCTGAGATCCTTTTAGCTGCTCACTCATTCAGTTGAGAGGAGAATGAGTACCATTTTAACAAGCCTGTAGTACTGAGACAGTCTTTAACTGATAAAATAATTTGTTTGTAAATGTACATACATATAAATGATGTTGTCACTGGTCATCGGGCCTCAGTAGACCAAAACTGACCTGGGATGACTTAGTGAAACATGATCATAAGTCTAAGAATGGGTGATACAAACCCACTGGATTGCCAAGCATGGAGAGGGAGACTTCGTTCTTGACTGGGCAGCCAGGCCTCACCCTTGTAAAATAAATAATCAAAGGCCTGGATAATCTAAATAGGATGATGTTGAATAATGATGATTTTAATATACATGATTGTATAAGCTTCATTAGTCATGTTTTTCTTCACATTTTGTGTAATAATTACATGTACTATCCAAAATAAATATTTGTTTAATTAAACTTGCATAGCTTACTGATTTTTGGTAAAATAGACCAGATTTTGAGAAAATGCTACTGTAAATCACTTTAATTTCACATTTTTCGTGAATCCATACCAAAACTTATTTCACAACATGAAATTTTCATGATTTCCCCAAAGTTAACTCTTATAAAATATGTTTATATTTGTATATATTATGTTACGATCTGTTTATTTTTAGACTCATACATGATATACTTATATACAAATAGAATGAAATAAAAAGATATGTAAATAATGTATTGTTAGTGTAAGCATCTGGTTTCTTTAGTAAAAATGCATCGAAAACTTAGATTTAACTTGACCAAAAATCTCTTTGATTTCAGGACACTTATTTTCATGAAGTATTACCATGTCCCAAATATGGCGAAAATTAGGTGATTTACAGTAAAACAGATGTATTGGTTTTGAGATAAACATTTGAAAGTTGATATAAGGCAGTTATTAACATCGTGTAAATTAAGTTTTATTTAAGAGCCACAATGCATTTTTCAGATGAGACTTGCAATCCACAGATCTCTGGTTATAAATAAAACTTATTAATCATTTACATTATTTATAAGAATAATCAAAATTTTAACATTTCCTATTACATGTACTAAGGAGAAATTACTCAAGAAAAATTATCTCTGCCATTTATTATCATCTTTATGCTCTTTGCTCTTTAGAAATTTCTTAATGCTCTGTACCATTTAAGATTATTTTTAATGCCATTTACCATGATTTAACATCTTCTTAATGCTCAGTACCATTTAGGGTCTCTTCAATGCTTTTAATCATTTTGGATTCCCATGATTCTCTATGCCATTTTAAAATCCTTTTCAGGTTTTCTGCCATTTAAAGTTTGCCTTTGCAAATTTTCTGCCATTTAAGATCCTTGTCAAGTTTCCAACCTTTTAAGATCTTGTCCATGCTTTTTTTCGTTTCAGAACATCACAAGTTTTTATTGTCATCTAAACCCTTTTTAAGTTGTCTGCCAATTAAGGTCTTTATGAGGTACCTGTATTTTTTCAGTTTGATGGATTAACAAATTCGTTCAGCAAAAAATTATTTCTGTTTTCATAATAAATATAAAGAATCTTTTTTGTTCCCACATTATTTTATTGTCTGACACATCATCTTATTTTTTTATCTTGCATTTTAATCTATGTGACCACTAAAATTTATATTTTTATTTATATCTGTTGGACATTTGTGATTATACATACATGTAGTTCTAGAATGCTTTTATCATTATGTAATTTAAATCAAGACATTGGTTGTATCTAGAATGTTTTAGAAATGCATTAAATCCTAATCTGTCAGAAGAAGTTAAGGAAAGATGTGTAACTCCCCACTCAAGATTGCTTATATGTATTGAAATAGTAAGGTCTTGGATTAGTTGAGGAATCTGGAGTGCCCAAAGATAAACAAACCTATTGTAAGCAGTCAGACAAACTTTTCCACACTAGGATATGTCTTAGTGGATCAGTCCATCAGGTTGTGCTATTTGTCTTTATGTTAGATGAGACAGGGAATGTTTTGAACTGATAAGTGAAATTTATATGCTAAGCAAGTTGAATGAGTTGATTAATGGTGTTTAATGTCCCAGTCAAGAATTTTTCACTCATATCAATATGTCACCAGCTATAGGCGAAAGTGCAGAAATTTTGTCTGTGTGTTGCACTGATTGCATTATACAGCAAGGCTCTTTGTCATGCCATGCCTACCGTTACATGGGACCTCGTTTATTTGAAGTTCTCATCTGAAAGAACTGTGACTTTCATTTCTAAATGCTGAGTGCTTGGCAAAAGAACAGTCACTACCCACTTTCAAGTCTTCGATCAGACCCGGTCGGGGTTTGAACCTAAGACCTCCTAATTATGGAAAAACACTGAGCTACCACAGTGGTCTATATTTGAAGCAAGAAAAGGGTTATAATAACAATGTTTACTTCATAATTCAATAAGAATTGTGATTACTGTACAAAATAAAATTTTGACTGTGTTTGTTATTTAATAGGTGGAGAGGTACCTGCCAGCATTGTCGTATAAAGTCAAAACAAGAGAGAGGCCAACAGAAGTATTATCTAATAGAGAACATGTTGTTTGATAGCTTGTATAGTCTGATCACGTATTACAGACAAAATCCATTACGAAGTCAGGACTTTACCATGAAGCTTACCGTACCTGTACCACAAATAGAGAGCCATATAGATAAAGAGTGAGTTTTTATTAGAATATATATCCATATCTGATCAAAAATTTTTATATTTAATAGGTGGCAGGGTGCTTGTCGACATATCCATATAAAAAAGATTAAACGAGGTGAACAGAACTATTATTTTATAGAAGAGAAGTTGTTTGATAGTCTCGACAGCCTGATTGCTTACTATAGACAGAATATATTTCGAAGTGAAAAGTTTAACGTGAAGCTTACAATACCATCAATATCACCAATAGAGGGTCATGTAAATAAAGAGTGAGTTAATATTTTGTCCTCGAAACGAAGTCGGGACATTGGATTTGCTGTTTTTGAAAACTTTCTTTGCATTGACTTGGTTTGCGTCTTCCAATTCAACTCTTTTCTTGAATGTTTCTTAGAATTGACATGAAACTTCATAGGAATAATATTGGATGGATAAAACTGTGCTTTTTTTAAATTTTTTAAATTTTGGATCAGTTTTATTTGACTCTTTTAAACACATTTTGGATACTTTTTTCATCTGCATGAAGAAGCAAAGTCATATAACATGGTTTGGATAATTTTGGGTTTAGGGTCTATCTGAACCCAATCTAGGCCAAATATAGTTTCTTCTGATCAATAAGAGTAAACACTACTAATTCTTTTACTTATCTGCCTGCCTGAAGCAAGTCAACGTTTCATTATATTATACCTCACAAACAGGGCTCCACAAACGCCGGTAAGCTCAATCGGCGGTAGGCCAAGGGTACAACAACCCCACCCCACCCCCTTCCTCTCAACGATCGGCAGAGGTACCCCCATCCCCACCCGTCCCAGATCAATTTTCTGTTTTTGTTTTTTAATAAACACACATCAGATTGGTAAAGAAATAATCATAAAAATTTTTATTTGAAAATATGGTGTTGACATACTGCTTTTTATCGTTCCATAATTGTCCAGTCGTTGGCAATGCAACAAAACGTCAATAAACAGTTAAAGTGAATTATGTTCGGTACATCAAGATCTCGATGTGTGACAATGTCGCATATATAGATAAATGTTCATAAATACCGTTCATTAATATCTTGCAAAAATCCCATCACTCGTAACTTAAAATAGATCGACATATAACAGATACAAAAACCACGTGTAATGCCGTGATCATGTTGTTGGTAACCTGAAAAATGGTCGTTATCCATCTAGTCAGTTCTTGTCTATAGAAATCAAGGGCGGTTATTAACTGGATCGACCAGACACGTGTACATGTGTTTGTATATTCTAGTAGAAACAATGTAAACAGGTGAAGCCATTAGTAATCAATTAACTTGTATTACCTGTGAATAGGGAAGTTCAGTGAATCGTGACACTGTCCTGAGTAATTTTAATTAGTAACAAGCCTGTATTAAAGAATTTTTATTCAGATTTTGTCTTTCTATTATGGGGAAAAACGCCGATTCGGATATTTTTCAATCGGCTTTTTTAACTTTGAATCGGCGTTTTTTGCCAAAAATCGGCGTTTGTGAAGGCCTGCTCACAAATTTGTTTTTCTAATAAATGCATTGATTTTACTTCCGGGCAATATTTTGCAGACCAGAGACACCAGTCAGTATTATGTTTTCTTACATCACAGGATAATCCTTGATGACGTAATATTACACTAACAAAAAGTACATCTTAACCTGAATAGTTTAATCAGTGGATTAATGTAATACAAAGTTAAGTCAGGAATGGCAACTTTAGTATGTAAACAATCATCATCTGAAAGGAATTAATTCCAGAAAAATGTGGGTATCTATTTTAAGATGTTATCTTTTCAGTATAATATAACAAATATTTCATGGGGTTGCCAGCAATATCTCAGTTTATGGACCAGGTAGCAGCCCAAAAATATGATACAAACCTCAGCTTTGCTTCGGTCTATATCATATTTTTCGGGGTGCCTACCTGGTCCATAAACTGAGATATAACCTGTAACCCCATAAAATATTTGTTAAATATCAAGTTATGGACCAAAGTTGGTTATTTTGTAAATTAATTTTACTACCGATCTGGGATGGTGAATGTGGTAAACATGCATCAGTTTTTTTATAAAACCATTTTTGGGCTTAGAAGGTTTTTTCATTTTATTATCATTATTATTACAAATACATTTTTTAATTGATACTACTAGTCAACAAAGTTTGATTTGTTGAACATAATAACAGCATCTCACAACAACTAACTTAACAACTTAACACACTTACCACTATAATATCATTAACTGGTCCTGGGCTTTTAGACCATACTTTTGACAACCCATATCTTCTCTTTATGTACAAAGACAGGCTTTATATTGAAGCTTAGTACAAGTGGCATTTATACATATATCTTTTCCTTGGTTAAAGAATAAGGGTGAAGTACTATAGACACAGCCATTCATCAACTTCTTACTTTTTAAAGCTTTTTCACATGCTAGAATAAAAAACTGAATCTACTATGAAGGAAGTTTTTTTTTCAATTATTTTCCCAATACCAGAACCACAGTGGATAGCAGATATTGACAGTCATTTTAGTCAAGTCATTCCTCTCTTTGCCTGACAGAACTCATTACGGTGATAATAAGTTACAATGAGATTAAGAATATGAATATCCTAATTTTGCTAGTTTGAGAGTAACATACAAAATTGATTGGTGAAACAGCATCCCTACTGCATGTGCTATATATAGACTATCTAGATCTTGACTTACTTCTACCCCTAGACAAACAGGGTAGGTAGACAACACCATTACTATTTAAGCCCTTGTAAAATTGACTGCCTTGGTGGCTCAGTGGCACAGCATTCTTGAGAGCTGAAGGTCATGACTAGACCACGTCTTTCTTCTACCCCTAGACAAATGGTGGAAGGTAGACAACACCATTACCATTTAAGCCCTTGTAAAATTGACTGCCTTGGTGGCTCAGTGGCACAGCATTCTTGAGAGCTGAAGGTCATGACTAGACCACGTCTTTCTTCTACCCCTGGACAAATGGTGGAAGGTAGACAACACCATTACCATTTAAGCCCTTGTAAAATTGACTGCCTTGGTGGCTCAGTGGCACAGCATTCTTGAGAGCTGAAGGTCATGACTAGACCACGTCTTACTTCTACCCCTGGACAAATGGTGGAAGGTAGACAACACCATTACAATTTAAGCCCTTGTAAAATTGACTGCCTTGGTGGCTCAGTGGCACAGCATTCTTGAGAGCTGAAGGTCATGATTAGACCACGTCTTTCTTCTACCCCTGGACAAATGGTGGAAGGTAGACAACACCATTACCATTTAAGCCCTTGTAAAATTGACTGCCTTGGTGGCTCAGTGGCACAGCATTCTTGAGAGCTGAAGGTCATGACTAGACCACGTCTTTCTTCTACCCCTGGACAAATGGTGGAAGGTAGACAACACCATTACCATTTAAGCCCTTGTAAAATTGACTGCCTTGGTGGCTCAGTGGCACAGCATTCTTGAGAGCTGAAGGTCATGACTAGACCACGTCTTACTTCTACCCCTGGACAAATGGTGGAAGGTAGACAACACCATTACCATTTAAGCCCTTGTAAAATTGACTGCCTTGGTGGCTCAGTGGCACAGCATTCTTGAGAGCTGAAGGTCATGACTAGACCACGTCTTTCTTCTACCCCTGGACAAATGGTGGAAGGTAGACAACACCATTACCATTTAAGCCCTTGTAAAATTGACTGCCTTGGTGGCTCAGTGGCACAGCATTCTTGAGAGCTGAAGGTCATGACTAGACCACGTCTTACTTCTACCCCTGGACAAATGGTGGAAGGTAGACAACACCATTACAATTTAAGCCCTTGTAAAATTGACTGCCTTGGTGGCTCAGTGGCACAGCATTCTTGAGAGCTGAAGGTCATGATTAGACCACGTCTTTCTTCTACCCCTGGACAAATGGTGGAAGGTAGACAACACCATTACCATTTAAGCCCTTGTAAAATTGACTGCCTTGGTGGCTCAGTGGCACAGCATTCTTGAGAGCTGAAGGTCATGACTAGACCACGTCTTTCTTCTACCCCTGGACAAATGGTGGAAGGTAGACAACACCATTACCATTTAAGCCCTTGTAAAATTGACTGCCTTGGTGGCTCAGTGGCACAGCATTCTTGAGAGCTGAAGGTCATGACTAGACCACGTCTTACTTCTACCCCTGGACAAATGGTGGAAGGTAGACAACACCATTACCATTTAATCCCTTGTAAAATTGACTGCCTTGGTGGCTCAGTGGCACAGCATTCTTGAGAGCTGAAGGTCATGACTAGACCACGTCTTACTTCTACCACTGGACAAATGGTGGAAGGTAGACAACACCATTACCATTTAATCCCTTGTATATTGACTTCCTTGGTGGATTAGTGGCACAGCATTCTTGAGAGCTGGAGGTCTTGGATTCAAAGAATTAGTTAGGATACTGATTCTTTGTCTGGTGCTCAGCATAAAGTGGACAGAGAATTAACTGGTTCACCCAATCCCAGGATAATTATTATGTTTGAACATCAGAGTAGTTGATACAGGTTATTATAAGATGTGTGAGGATAATTCAAGTGAAGTTAATACAAATAACTTTAAGATTTGTGAGAATATTTCAACATGGTTGAACATCAGAGAAGTAGATACAGAATGCAGTGAGATGTATTAAAAAAAGAAAAGAAAAAAAATGGATACATGTGTAATAAAATATAATAATATATTTTGTTCAATATATACAGTATAACCTGTGGAAGCGGTCACCTGTGTAGAGCGGTCACCTGTCAGTAACGGTCAGTCTGAAACAGTCCCTAACGTTTTTACTATATAATGAACCTCTGTAGAGCGGTCACCTGCCTGACGCGGTCAGCGGTCACCCTAGCGGCCGCCTAGTCGGAAAAATTACTTGTGTACAACGGTCACTACGGCCACAAAAATTCATTGAAAAAAATGGTAAAATTCATAACATAATGATCAAAACTTATAAAAATAATTTTATCAATTCTTGAGTTCTATGGAAAACTTGTAAATCGGCAATTAAGTTGCTTAACATAGAAGCCAGGACAGTAGACATTTTGGTCGATTTCTACTCACTTTTATAAAATTAACAATTGACAATCATTAATCCATTAATCTGTTAATTAGAAGCTGATCATAAAATCCTCTGAAAGTTTGTTCATCAATTATCTAAATTAACAGTAACCTGTTACAGGTAAAGATTTAAATACTGTCAAAAAGTCCGGCTATTCAAGGTGAAGTATTGATTTTTTTTATCACCTCTCAGTGGGGCTCACAAAGGGGTTAGGTTACCTGGACTTGTATTACCGGTAAAATTAATTATTTTAAATTTTTTATTAGTGCCCTTGTTTCTTACATGCAAGTATTTTTCTTGTCAGTCATAATTATTTTTTGAAATGAAAGTTGTCCAGATTTTTTTATTTCTAAAACAAAAAATCCCCCTTATTGGCAACCCTTCTAAAACTGAAAGTTGCCAGGACATTTTCTAGAAATGGGAGATGTACATTATTAGCCTAGGGGGTTTAGGTAGTGTAAGAATGGTACAAATGTCAATGCAGGGCTTTTTGAAGCTCACCTGATTAACTGGATATGTCAGAAATATTTTGAAAAAATATATTAATGCATAGAAAATTATATAATCAATTAATGACACCAAGCTTATAATTTTTCTTGCATTTTAAAAATCCCTAAAATATTAAATTAAAAACAATTGTCCATTGTTTTAACAATACATTAAAATTGATGCTTTGTACATCCAATTTATAACTGTCAAATTGGAGAAGTTATAAGTCAAATGCAAATTAAGGGACATAACTGGTCTTCAGAATATCGACCCTGTGTAGAAGGGTCACCTGTCAACAAAGGCCACTTTTGGCCAGTCCCTCAAGTGGCCTTTGTAGACAGGTTTTACTGTATTATATATGTAAGAAAAATTAACAATACAATTTCATATTTTTTCAATATATATAAATATATATATTTGTAAAATAAAATGATGTATTTAACAAATTCCAAGAACAACGTAAGCTCCTCTACAATATTGAAAATCACACTAAATATCAATTAATGTATTCCATTAAAACCTCATGTAATTAAATTTTTATAGCTGCAATGGTAAGTTTGCTAGCTTTTCATTTGGTTAAGTTTGTTTTAGTATTAATAAAACTTGCAACAGCCAGCTGAGCTTATGTCATGGGTAGGTTTGTGTCCATGTGTTTCCATCTGTCTGTCTGTATTTCTAGTATTTATGCTGGTTCTTTGAAAATCTTCTCCACGTGAATGAATTAAACCAAGTTCATTTAGGTAAATCGCTGGTTGCTGCAGATAAATATTGTTTCTGACATGGACATCTAAAATCAATATGGCCGCTGTAACTATGATAAATAAAACTGTTATTATTATTGTGAACTGATTTAGTATAACTTTGGTATGTATAAACTATATTCATTGCCTTTAAACAGATATAACAGGACTCTCATAGAAATTTTTGTTAACCCTGTTTTCATGGATTGTACAAATATCAGATTGGACGGTAAAAGGTAACCTGCAGAAGTGCCAAAAACAATAAAAGACTTTTGGCAATAGAACTTGTTCAGAATATGATATGCTCAATATGGCATTCAAACCAATGTTACCTACGGATGTGAGTATCAAAACCATGGGCAACAGCAACAGAAGAATATTAGGATGATTATAACTTAATTATGTTGTTTCATTTCTTTCATTTATTTATGTAGTTGGTACCATGACAACCTGGAGAGAAGCGCTGCCGAAGACATGTTAAGAAGAATACCTAATGATGATGCATTTCTTATCAGGAAGAGTAATAAGGATAATAATACATTTGTTGTGTCATTTAAGTAAGTATATAGTGTACCGTTAAACCTGCTGTATTGATCACATCTTTATATGGACTTCATGTCCATTATACTGACCACATCTAAATAAATATCACCTGTCCATTAAAACCAGTTTTTACTGATCCCCTAAACCAAAGGAACCTTTTTAGAAAGGCCATCTTGATCTGTATGATCTCCAAGGTCAGTATTTTATGGGTCCCATGGATGGTCAGTTTATATGTTATACTGAATCTTTCAATAAAAACTTTTTTTCAGAAAAGAAAACATTATTGAATTTTTATGCAATCTCTTTGGGTCAAGCATTATGTCATCTTACCTAGGGAAATATTTTGGCATGTAACCATGAAAGAAACAACTGGAAAATGCATGTAGCTGCAGTGCAGTGTTTATTTTGTACATCCAATCAAACATTTACATTTATTATGGTTTTGTTATTTGAAAGAACTCTATACTGTGAATTAGGATTTTTTTGCTGTGGTTTTATTTTTGTTGATTTTGTGGATGAAAAAGTTCGCAAAAATTAGACTCGTAAAATATTTATATCGTAAAAAATATGGGATCATATAAATGTTTTCTCTCCAACAAACAAGTTTTTCAGCTTATAATTAAACACTTTTTCTGTAAAATCACACAAACGTCTTCAGGCATCGCTGCCCAAATCTCTTGTCCATGACCAACTGTTTATACAGGCAGCCTTGATTGTTGATAATCTACGCACTCAGTATACCGGTACACCAAGGCTATTAATTAACAGGTGCTTATTAACTTTATCTAATTGTAATAAATGTCATATCGGTATTCAAAGATTTTTTTCACATATCTTATATGAAGCCACTATGCACTTATTTGAAATATAATTAATAATAATAATAATAATGTTTATTAAAGTGTTACATATAATCATACCATAGTTTTTTTTACATATACATAAATTACAGTAAAATATATATGATTAAAACCAGCCATAAAATTGACTTATGAGACACTGTAAAACATAATATATACATATTGATATTAAGAATCATTACATAGCATAAAATCATATAAACTTTTTTCTTCTGTTAAAACACTGACAGATATATTGAGCTAAAAAAGGTTGTGTGGGACCATGACTTAATAAAACATTAAAACCATCATCATAAGTAAAGCTACTAAAATTTTCAATATACACCAGTGTTGTTTAATTTTTACAGAGCTGATGGCAAAGTAAAGCATTGTAAGATTCAGCAGGAAGGACGATTATATATGTTAGGAACAACAGAGTTTGAATCCCTGGAAGATCTGGTACAATATTACGAAAAAATGCCTCTTTATAACAATGCTAGACTACGATATCCTGTTACCAGGGAGCTTGTTGCTGTCAGAGGAATTGTAAGAATTTATTTTATTATGTAAAAAATGTTTTGCTAAAAAATGAATATAATACAAGATCAAGAAAAAAAAACGTTTTGGTAAAATTGGTTTTAAATAAGTCGTAGGTGACCCTGGCCAAAGTCCGACCTTTGAAATAATGTAATTTTAGACTTATTAATCATAATGAACTAATTAACTTACAACATTTTCAAGTGTAGAAAAGTTATTGTAAGTTTTGTAGAGGGCAGTTAACTCCTTTTGTAACTTTCACAAGAGAAATTCTTTGAAAATGTTTTGTTGTCAAGGGACTTTCATCTATAGCCCTGAAGAATTAATGCTTGTATGTTTTTGTCACACAAAATTCAGCATAATATGACAATGAAAAATTGCAGAAACAAATCATTTGAAGAAGAATAGCTGAAGAAAGAGCAGGTGCTCTGATTTGATGATGTACTTAGTTTTCTGCTTTAAGCAGTGACTTATCAAATGAACATACAAACAATTAGAGAGTTGAGATGAAGTTTCAGCTTATCTAGTGGTATTTTATGTCCCAGTTAGGATTCTTTACTTATACGAGGCAGTCCTGTGATTGTAGAGGAAACCAGAGTGCCCAGAGAAAGCCACAGATTTAGCCTGACAAACTATCTCTTACTGCCACTAGGAATTCGAACCTAGGCAACTAGAGTTTGTGATCTGTAAGTGTGCCTTGAAGCTACCCAAGACATTTTAGCCACATGGAATTCGAACCTAGGCACTGTGAGTGGTGAGTGCACTTTAAGGCCACAGAAGTCTTTTTAAGGAGCTTGTGTTTTGTTTACAAATTATCAGAGAATTTTGTATAAAAATATAACAGAATTTCATAGTATCTTACATTTTAGTCCTCAGGTACTGAAGGCGGGACCGAGGATTATATAAATCCTAATGATTATACATCACAGGTAACATGATGGCTCACCTATCATCTCGATCACAGAGATGATTTACTGCATGGTTATTGTTATTCGGTGTATATCATTTAATTATTTAGAGGGTTGTCAAGGTGTTTTGCAAGCTTTTCAGTTACATTTTTATTTATTGTATATAAGGATTAGACAATGCTTTGTACAAACACATATAAAAATATACATAGGTGTATTTAAATACATGTATATTGTAATCAATATTGTTTTGTTACGATGTTGAGATCTCTTTTTCACTAAATGTCTTCTTTATGTTTCTGACCAGAATGAACAAAAACAAAAAATTGTCAAGTTTTTACATGTTTAACTATACTGATTGAATGGTTAAAGCTCATAGCAAAACAAAAGGTTCATAATTTTGCAGAAAATTTGATACACTATTGTACCACTATATGTCCATGTCTTTATATCAATTTTAGATGGCTGATTATGTCACATTAACTTTGAATGATTCATGGTTTTTATAGAAAAAGTGTCCTTTTTTCAGTATCCATTAAAATGCTTAGCAGAAATTGAAGGTACACAAAATGTCATTTTTGATCACTTTTTCAGGAATTTGTTAATCCTGTTACGAAAATGCTAATTTTTTTCTACATTTTTTTATCAGATAATTTAAGTTATATGCTATGAAATACTGTTGCAGGCATTTAGTTGAAAAAGAGTAAAAGGTTTATATTGACATTTTAACCACTTTAAATGTGTTCAATGCATTGTGTTCTTTTTATTCACAACTCTCATATATTATATTATACCGGTATTGTTTATACCGGTAAGTAATTTACAGATCACTATTCTTTACCCAAACACATGGATTCATTTACTGTAAAGTGAGAAATTTTCACATTATTAATTTTCACAAGTAGAAGATTTGTCATTTCACGATATTTTGCTACTTATATTTTTTGAGACATCATGTGATGGCTGGAACAAATGCAAGTAAATATATATAAATAAAATATTCAAAAATTTATATTTATTTATTTATTTATTTGTTTGTTTAATTTATTTATTTATTTGTTTTATTTATTTATTTGTTTATTTATTTATTTATTTATTTATTTATTTATTTATTTATTTATTTATTTTGTGCCTTGCTACTCTCTTGAATTTTTGTAAAAATAACAAGAAAACAAAAATTCAAGATTTGCAGTATTTATCATGCTCATTACAAATATTTCACATATTGTAAAGATGTCAACCATTGTACATGTATCTTCTTTATCATTTCTCAATACATGTATCAGCAAAATTCTGGTGACAAATGTCTTCCCCAGAAAATGGCATTTAAGTTCTTACTAGAGTTCATTATTTTGTACAAGTCTGGTGGTTAAATTGTCATTTTGAACTTTTAATTGTCAGATTGCTTAAGTGACTTGCCAGCCATTTTAAAATCAGTCGCCTACTGTAATTGTCATCCAATTTTGTGCTATCACAATGGCTTATGAGACACTTCAGCAGTCTGTCAGTTTGCATGTTATGTGTTACAGTTATTATTTGTGATGGTATTGTTTATGCATGCTACTGCTGCTTTTTAGGAGCCAGTTGGTGATGATGACATTTACGGAGAGGATATCTACCATTCGCCAAACGATCTAGTATCAAAGGTAATATAAATGCAGCTTTTATTTGCTTTCTATATTGTAGTAGAAAACACAATTCTTTCCACATGTTTAAATCACATTCATAACTGTCTAGTAAAATTTTACTGTCTTTCCTGATGGTTCACCATGGGTTTTCTGTTGTGTACCTCCCTTAATTTTTTTTTATATGTATTATCTTTGTAACTGCTGATTCAATTTTTATGGAGCTTGGTCTTAATCATGCTGCCTAGGTAAAGGTAATTTGCACTAATAAAAGGGAAAATGAACCAAATGAAAATAACATGTCATTATTGTTATAAAGACAATCATTTAATATTATAGATGTAGTATCTGTAGGACTAATAATACTCAAAACAAACACTATCTTGTTGTGAATAGTCACTGAATGTCAGGAAGAAATGTTACTTTATATGTATCAGATAGATAGTCAAGTTGTCTTTTACAAATCTTTAACTATACTACATTTCACTGTGGTGGTTTTACCCATGAGGGTTGGTTGAAGGGTTATAAGTGTGTATAAAATACACTTAAAATGTTTTCTGAATGAAGTTTGAATCATTTTTATGTACACAATTTATATGGTGTATCAACAACAACAATAGCATGGATTAGTGGAAGTTTAAGTATACTCTATTTAACCTACATATTTTTTTATTTTTTGAGTCCATTTGTATATTCAAGAAAAGTCCTGCATGATTTTTTGCAAACCCGTTTATACCTATCACCTAGATGAAATCCTTTCAGTCATTCAGGGGCAGACAATTCTTACAACATACAGTGAACATGTTTATTAGGAATTTGTGTTGATGAAATGGTCAATCAGCTTACAAACAGCCAAAAGTTACAGGTTGAAGCTCGATAGCCTCAATCAGCTTACAAACAACCATAAGTTACAGGGTGAAGCTCGATAGCCTCAATCAGCTTTCAAACAACAAAAAGTTACTGGGTGAAGCTCGATAGCCTCAATCAGCTTACAAACAGCAAAAAGTTACAGGGTGAAGCTCGATAGCCTCAATCGCCTTACAAACAGCCATAAGTTACAGGGTGAAGCTCGAAAGCCTCAATCAGCTTACAAACAGCCATAAGTTACAGGGTGAAGCTCGAAAGCCTCCCAGCCAAAATATTTAACAAATTGAAGTTTTTACACATGTAGTTTTTACATACGAAAGTCGAAAACTTGGTTTGGTAACCAACATACCATATCTATGTAAACAATTGTCAGTTTTCTTGAGCAGAGTTTTTAATATGCCTTACTGATATTACACTCTGAATGGAGGTGATCTATATTGTAAGAAGGGAAGAATAAATCAACTGAAATGACGTAAATATGTCGAACTTCCCTCTTAATTTTGTGTTCATAAAGTTACAAATTCACTGTTAGTGCCAGGTCATTCTGGCATTTATAAGCAAATGGCCAAAGTTAGATTGTTAATATTACAGCTAGACATTATTTTTACTTGATTCTTTCATTCTTTTTTCCCACCATTATGTTTACTTTTGTCAAATTTTTAATTTAGAGATTGGACTTTATGCATGTACAAGATGATAGCCCATAATTCTAGCAGATACAGAATCTCATAATCTAGTTACACAAACTTCATGAAATTGTCACCATACTTCTTCCTTTGTATCTAAGTCATTAAAATGTTTATTGAGCACATTTAGGCAAAATATTCTTTTATAGGAAAAATCACTGAAAAAAGCTTAATAAAAGTGTAAAAGTGTACTTGTAATTGAGAAAATCAGTAAAGAATGAAAATGACCAGTATCTTTAGTAAACTTGTCTGAATTTTTTGTTCAAGGTTCATGGAGTTTTGTAAATTAGCTGTATTTAATGCATTATTTGGGAAAAAGACTAATGAGAAAATAGGGAAAGCAACCAAAGTAGTTATGTACAGTAAAACTTGCCATAGCAACCACCTCAATTATAGCCGGAGGAATTTTAAACAGTGTTTGAATGCTAGAAATTGGGTAGATCTTCAGACTTAAATTTTTAAGCAATCTGTTAGCCTTAATTGTTTTGATAGTAACATATTCTGTTTAGGAAACATTTTTATTTCAGATAAAAAAATCAAAGGTAAAAATTAACATTAAAAGGTGACATTTGTTTGACATTACATTGAATCTGTAGTCAAATGTGTGTTCTGTTAAAATAATAAAATATTTCTACTAACTTTCAAAAAATTTCACAGGGGAGGTTGAATAGTGCAACAACCGAACTGGTGTTATAATAACATCACACTATGCCTATTTATTCACACATTTTATTAATAACCACAGAACCAAATGAACTACTGTTACAAGAGGCCAAAAGGTCAAAAGTATGTGTTTGAGACATATTCGGTATCTAATATTATACATTACTGTATAGTTTTTTTTTTCTGAAGTTGAAAATAAATTAGTTGCCTTAGTATCAGGCTTAAACAAAGTATGTATTCTTCCTGTTTTCTTTAGAACAAAAATGGTTTGTAAACAATTATTCATTTTTCTATAGCTCTTTGTAGCAGAATTCCTGCCTTTTTAACAATGCTTGTCCAAAATTGGTAATAAAAACTTCAGGATGGGGCAAAATCAAAAAGAGTAGGGTAGGGAAACAGGGTGATTTTTTCTGCCTCAATGTAACTAAGTGGTATGCATTACAATGTTGAATTATTGGTCACTTTTTATGGATGGTTTGCATAGAAGATATTGTAAAGTATTGAGACTGATCGTGTTGTTAACTTTTTTAATCCAGTGTGTTACTTTTGTTTGTCTGGTGTTTATCAATAATGTGTGGTTGTTTAAACATAAATCCCTCATACTAAATATTATAGACACATTTAGTACACTTATAATATCTATACTTATCATAGAAGTTTGTTTGGATATATGAAAGAAGTTATAAAGAATAGATAAAAGGAACAAAAATGTGAAAAAGTACAGTTTTTTTTTTTTTAAATTTTTCATTTTGAATTTAGTTTTATTTTTTTCTTTTAAAAGAATTGCTAATTTTCTGTTGTTTCTACAGTGCACTGACTTTGATGTCTCCACAAGTACTGAAAAACAGCCTCATTTGATGTATCCATTGATCAGTTTTGCCCAAGGGGTATTTTGGTTATTTGCATATTCCGTTTAATAGCAAAAAAATTTCTGACAAACTGACCATGCAATTAAGCGGAATCTACTGTACCATGTTGAATGATGCTAGGTTTTCCATTCTTATAAATATAAATAATGCAGAGTAATTTATTTATTTTTAATTTTATGATTTGAAATTTGTGCAAAATTAATGAAGGTCAATATAACTAGAAAAAAAAATTAGAATCCGTTTTTTATGCATCATGTAATGATAGAGGTATCCTGTCGGAGAGACAGATTTTTTTTCTCTCTGGAATGAGGCTGTGTGATTATTTTTTGCTCTTATTTAGAGCAAAAATAAATGGCACAAAATAAAAATAGTTGATGGAAAAATTACGTTCAAAATAACTATCTACAACCAAAAAATATTTTTCACTATTATATATGATTAAAATCCTAGCATATCTGTGGTATGCTAAAAAAAAATTTTCTAGTTTAAAATCACTGTAAAAGACAAAGCACGTCAATCTAATCATCACAATTTTAATGAAACAGAGATAATTTACAGGAGTTCCGAGTTTTGGTTTTGAGTGAGGTTGTTCCTAGTTCCTGTCACAGCTAGAGTGATTAAGTGATAGAAAGACATCACAAGGAGCTAACACATGTTTCTTCAACTTAAACAGCTTTTCAAATATAGAGAATTTGTTTAAATACAACCAAAGTTTAAGTTGTGTGACAGCTTTAAATACACATACTGACAATGATGATTTGTGTATTGTATATCTATTTCTAACAATTAAATTTGGACAGTAATTTAACAAAGCTGTCAGACATTTTCATTTAGAATTCAGTGAAAACATGGCAAGTGAATAATTTAAATAGGACAATCAGGTCCATGCAATTTTAAGATAAAATAAGATTTTTTTTAAGTTTGATAATTTCAACAAAAATGGTGATTAGAAATGTTTCCTGAAATTTTAATTGATCATCTTTGCCAATCACTGTCACAATTGTCATCATTAGGGTTTTAATTGATAGCAGATTTCAGGTTTGGATATTTTTTTATATAATTTTAATAATAGTAAAAAAAAAAAACAAAATTGAATGAGCATATTAAGATATTTATGTAGCTTTGTTTTCAAATAAATAAAAAATAAGTGAAATACAAAAAAAAAAAAAAAAAAAAAAAAAAAGAATTGTAATTAAGTCATGAGATTGTGTTTTGTATTTGTAAAACATTATTCTTTCATTTATTTATTTATCTATTTTTTTTTTTTTTTTTTTTTTTCAGATTAAAGTCAAAGCATTGTATGATTATACAGCAAGTCGACAGGATGAGTTGTCATTTACAAAGGGTGCAATTATAACCAATGTCAATAAAACTGATAATGGATGGTAGGTTTTTACTAGGTTTCTTAAGAAAATTCAGAAGGGCACTTGTTTGAAAACATCACACTTTTGTTCTTAAAAATTTGCTGTTTATCAATATAGGTGTCTGTATTAGATTTTTGGTTTTTTGTTGTTTATATTTATGTTTATTACTTTGCAAATCACCAATCGCCATGGTATCTTGACCCAATTCATTTCTTCCTAGCCCCTCTTTAAACAGTCCCTCAGAATGAAGCAGGACCCTGCTGATAACATGTAATTTTCATAGCAAGCACTACCAGCATCATTGCAGCCAAAAGGGCTTTAGTTACCGAGTGCTTATAGTGTTAGCCTTCGAACTCAAGGTTTCTTTCCACTGTTGGTTTGACCCTGGTTGACCATAAGGAAGGCTTTTTCAAAGGCCCTTACTGATTGAGTCAGGGCCAGTATAATAGACTTATAGTCTGTTATGTTTATCTTTGATAACGTGGATGAGTGAACTTGCAGTCCAAAGGTCACCATATGTGTGTACTAGTACAATGCAGATCAGAAACACTTGCACAACCGCACACCACATAAACTTGTGTGTTAAGATTAATTATTGAAATTGATAAAAATGATCTTCTCATGAATAGACGATAAGTTGTTGATTTGATATAAAACAACATTCAACCAACCAATTTACATCAAAATAAGATTTGGATTCTACAGCACATTACAACCAGTTGATAGCCTGTTACACTTGTTTGAAACAAGTATTTCCATTGAATATGGAATTACATCAGTTAATGTTTTCCAGTGAAAATTGTATTATTTGTGACAGACATTTCCAAAATTTTCTTTGCAAACATCAAGGGATAGTGATAACCTGGTGCACTGTGAGGCCCATTACTATAGAATAATGGATTTTGTAGTTGAACTACATTTACTTCCATCTTTAACAGGAACTCAGAACAACATCAACAAAAATACAGAATATTTATTACTTTTTATATGAGATTCTGTTGACACATTGTATATTTTATATATATTTATCTAAGGTGGAGAGGAGATTACAATGGTAAAGAACAGTACTGGTTCCCTGATTATATGGTTGAGGAAATCGCACCTCAGGAAGAGTCAGCTGAACAAGCACCACTAGGTGCTCTGCAGAAAGGTAGCATTGAAATAAAGCAGTGCAAACTTGGTGAGTTTACAATAAAGAAAACATTTATAATGACAGGTTCTGCATTTAAGATTTAATATCTCTAGGGCCATAATAATACACAGGTGATGTCACCATTTGTCAGAATCTTAAGCATTGTAAACACCCAATCAAATTACATTTTGGTGCACATGTGTAAGCCCATATTAAGCAAAGATGATGCTAAAATTGAATTATAATTAGTACATGTACTACTACTGCTACTACTACTACTACTTCAACTACTACTACTACTACTACTACTACGACTACTACTTCTACTACTACTACTAGTACTAGTACTACTACGACTACTACTTCTACTACTACTACTAGTACTACTACTTACGATTACTACTACTACTACTACTACTACTACTACTACGACTTCTACTGCCACTACTATCATTATTAAAACGTGTATTATTATTTTTATTGTCATCATTATTTTTATTTTTATTTTTATTATTATATTAATCAATGAATTATTTAATTGTATCATTCCATTTAAAGATGGTAAAATATTTGCATTTTTTCTTTTTCCAGTGCAGGGTAAATAAACATAGGTACAATTTTACCGATTTGTTTTTTATCTGTCATTATCACATATTAGTACATCACATGATAATTTGTTGAATAATCATTGGATAACTACATGAATTGGATTTTATGTAGAAATTATCTGTCCTTGACAATGCATAGCAACGGGACTATACTAGGTATATCCCCGACATCCAAGTATAGTCCCATAGTCCCCTGCGTGTAACCCCCCCCCCCCCCCCCCCCCCCGCAAACCATCAAATTACTCCCCTTTGTTCAGGTGGCACTCTGTTTTGTCGTCTGATACAAAATGACTTCTGACGATAAAGTGAATAGTTAATTTGAAAATTAATTCTTGCTCAGATTGGAAAAAAAGACGTGATGTACTAAATCTATTATGGACCTCTAGATTAATTGAAAACAAGGTACATGCTTATGTAAAAATGTTGTTATATATATAACAAAATACCTGTTAAATTTTGATGTGCCAGATGTGCGCATTTTGGAAAATCATTCCTCATCAGTGACACTAAGGAGCCGAACAGTTGAAAATTTATAAAGTTCCAAAATGGTATGATTCCATATCCAGCTAAGGAATGCTTCTATAATTATATGTGAATTCTGTTCCCTGTAATATTTTAAATCCAAGTACTTGCTGATAATTGTTTAAATAATTATTTTTTATTTAATATTAATTTCTTTTCAGAAGATACAAGTGGAAGAAATGATAGACCATACACTTTTAAGATATATTCCAGAACCTCTGCAGAACCGCTAGAAATGGCTTGCGAGACGGAGACTGAGATGAAAGAATGGCTAGATGCCTTAGAGTTATGTATTAATAATTTAGCTGGTTATGTAAGTATCTTCAGTTTATGAATGTCCCTTGGGTTAAACCTCTATGTTTTTTGGTAAAAGGTATTACCTAAATCCTTGATTATTGGCATATACCTAAATTTTCCTGAATTATAGGTGAAACTTTTAATGCCCCTTGGTAATGGCATTTCCTGAGTGCCCTTAATAATTGGTAATAACTAAATGTCCCTTGATGATGGGCAATACCTGAGTGCTCCTTGATAATTGGCAATACCTAAATGTCCCTTGATAATGGGCAATACCTGAGTTCTCCTTGATAATTGGCAATACCTACCCTTGATAATGGGCAATACCTGAGTTCTCCTTGATAATTGGCAATACCTAAATGTCCCTTGATAATGGGCAATACCTGAGTTCTCCTTGATAATTGGCAATACCTAAATGTCCCTTGATAATGGGCAATACCTGAGTTCTCCTTGATAATTGGCAATACCTAAATGTCCCTTGATAATGGGCAATACCTGAGTTCTCCTTGATAATTGGCAATACCTAAATGTCCCTTGATAATGGGCAATACTTGAGTTCTCCTTGATAATTGGTAATACCTTAATGTCCTTTGATAATGGGCAATACCTGAGTTCTCCTTGATAATTGGTAATACCTAAATGTCCCTTGATAATGATTGATACATGAGTGCTCCTTGATAATTGGTAATACCTAAATGTCCCTTGTTAATGAGTGAAACTTAAGTGCCCCTTGATAATGAGTAACATCTGAATATCCCCTGATAATGAATGATACCTGAATGTGCCTTGATAATGAGTGATACCTAAGTATCTGCTATTTTTGCATGTTTGAAATTTATCCTGGTCATTGGGCATGTTTGAATATCCCCACTTATAAATACAGTTTGATCACTGTGTATATTTGAACATTCATGACCTTGACCTTTGGGCTGTTTATATTTAGATTCTTTAAGACAAAATCATTTTCTTGTAATCATTTGTGATATTTTTAATGGTGTGACATATTTCTCTAGTTTCATCAATGAAACACCATGAATTAGTTTTCCTTGATTTCATATCCCTTGATCTTTCTATGTACAAGTATCCAGTACCCATTGTTCAGGTGTTGTGATAAATTACTAGAATAAGTTTTCCTTGAATTCATATTTCTATTATCATGGGTCATACTTGATTTTAACCTTCTTTTGAAATTAATACATCATTGCTTCTTTTCTTTAAATCTTTTCATCATGGGGTAAACAGAACTACTGTTAATATACTGAGTGGGGAGGGGGGTTATTTACCACTAACTCCTGTCTGTTAACTTTAACTCTCTAGTTTGGTAATATGTTTTTATTGGACATGAAATGTAGGTATTTTTGGGAGCTTCAGGGAGTTATTTGGGGATATGATAGTAGAAACAAAACTAGGACTCCTTGATTGCTTACCTTTTTGTTCAATAGAAAAGAATTTTAATATTTTCTAATGCATAAGTAAATTTTCTGCAATGGAATCGTTTAGCAGTTTCCAGCATAAGTGGATACAGATGTTAAAAGTCTTTTGCAGATGATCTACAAGATGAAATCATATATATTTTCCTCTTTTTTCTATTTATTAAAAATTTTATCACTCTAAATTCATTCTGCCCTTCTAAGCTAATAAACAAACTTCCAACATCACACATTAACTCTGTGATGAGAAAAGAGCCTAAACAACAGAAACAAAAACCTTTTTTTTAATAACTTATATAGATATTTCTTTATTGAAATCCTGTAGGACCGTAGACATTCTCTCCCCATTCCTCTCAAGGTAAGATAAATAATTTCTATTTTAAAAACTAAAACCAAACAAATTTAACAAAACATATGTATCAGTAGTGATGTTAAAATTTTGTCACATTTTAATCTCAGTATTTTATAATACAAAAATGTAGTCCTAAATTACACATACCACAATACATACACATAGACTATTATACACTGGGTGTCGGGTAAAAAGTGCATGGATAAGATATTGAGCTTGAAGCAACTATTTTTTTTTAAAAGAAAAAACTTCTTCAGTTTGATTATTTACTGTATATGATTTGATTGATTGATTGATTGAATGATTTAGTCAAAAATGTTTCACTTATATGGAGACATCACCAGCTATAGGTGAAGTAACAGAAATTTTTACCTTTGCAGTGCATATAGGGCAATGTGCAGGGAGAGTTCATTAATGTGCCATGCCTGCTGTGATACGGGGCATAGGTTTTGAGGGTCTCATCTGAAGGACCATGTGACTTACTGCTAAATGCTGAGTGCTTGGAGAAAGAACCTTCAAACCATAGACCTTGCTGTATATGATTTGAAGAATAAATTATGTTGGTTTCATTTAAAACTAAATATCTTTTTTATGACACCAATATAAGATTAAGTCCAGGCCTCATAACTTGGTTGATTAGTTAAATGTCATTTTGTGTCACATCAGTTTTTGTAGCTATTAGCCACAAAATGCCTATAGGCTCTGCAATGACTTTGCCCATCCTGGTTCCAGGGTTTGATACTTCTAAGAGTACAAGACATGGACATCTATTTCAGGTTAACCCTGCATATTTGCTGATAACTATTTAGTAGCTGTAAAAACTTAGATGGTATGAAATGAAATATCTTAACAAAGAAGTACTACACAGTTCTTTTGAAGCTTGAATTTGATACCCTGGAACTATAACTTAATAAGTTGTCCTCTTTTATCACTTGGCCAACATCCCATCTCCATAAATTATACCTGTTAATTATGTTTTTGTCATATTATTTAAAGTTTGAGATTATAGTTCAAGTATATCATATTTGGAAACAATTCTGTGAAAAGATGGGGAAAACCCCTTTTACTGTACTTTCAGTTTGTAAAATGCAGAAACAATATGTTGAACAGGGGTAAATGGGGAACCATGCATGAACTGACACAAGTAGGGGATATTACAGACAGGCTGTTCAGTTAAGCTGTGAAACATGCAATAACTGGCTTAAAGTTTCCTGAGTAGTAGATACTGCAAACAGGGCTGTTCAGCAATTTGCTCTGCAAAAAGGCATTCAGTTCCCCTCTCTCACTATCTTGGGAAGGTCATTTAGGGGAAAATCCCTTTTTCAGTATTTTCAGTTCGAATAATGCAGCTATAACTTCAATGATATACGTGTATGTGTAGTGATCAAGGTAGCTTATAAAGTGAAATCTTAAAGTTTTCTACAAATTTAAGAAACTGTTGGCTTAAAATCTTAAACAAAAGAAAATACTACATCTTTGTTATACACTATCTGTGATGTAAGTTGCCAGTAATACTAACCAAACAGTACTTTTGGATACATGGGAATTAGAGTACTTATTTTTGTCTCCAATGAAAAGCCAAACTTAAGCTAGAAAGATTCTGCTTCCTTTTTGTATGGTAGGATGGATTTGTCTGAAAGCAGGAATGACATGGTTTTAACATGGTCAAACTACTTCTTTATGGAAGGTTGATCTAAGGCATAATTTTAACTACACATTTCAGGATGATAATCCTGATAGTTGATCATTCATTACCTGTGATTTAGGACTAAGTGAAGCATTATTATTTAATCATTTAAATTTTTCTGTAAATTTTATGAAGTTAAAAATGTTAAAATTTTGTTCATTTACTACCAAGTAAGGGTACCAAAATAAAAAGTACCGAAAAAAGTACCAAAAATGAAAAAGATTTACAAAGCGTTTTATTTTCTATTGTGGCCTCATTACAAAATACAGTATCATTCATTAGGTGTTGAGATAAATCTTTACATGACTCATAAGCTCAAATAGGGGGTAATGTGAAAAAATGTCTATTTAGTTTTCCGTACCTTTGGTTGAAGTTTTATGATGGACCAGATGTACAGGTGAGCTAGACTGATAGCTCTTGCAATTTCTTTCCTAAATAAGATCAGAAGGAACTAGATAAATTTATATTCTATATTCATTTATCTTTATACCTACTTGACGGATGATAGTAAAATATTTGGATCAATGTTTATGTGAATGTATGCTAAAGATAAATATGAAGTTCAATTTTAAACTTTTGTTGTATGAAATAAAAAAAAAATCATTATTTCTGTTGAGTCAGCAAATAATATGTTTAAAGCAGTTAGATACTAAAATTAACTTATATATGTGTATAGCATTAGTATTTAAACAACATGGTTCACTATGCTCAATTTTCCGTCTGCCACCAACCACACGTTGTCTATTGGTCATTATTATAAGATATGTTAATGTTTTCCCATGTGTCCAAAAGCCTTTTTAAAAGTGTGTGTTTGTTTTTTGCTTTTATCCCATATAGTCATTTACAATTCTATCATTGACATGTGACATTTACAGTAACCTGGTTGTAGATTCTGATAGGTGTATTTTTTTTTCAGATCTGTCCTTTTTAATTATTATTTTTATTATTATTATTTTGTTTTGTTTTCTTTTTTTTTTCATAAAGAATTTTTTTATAAGAATAGTCAATTCAGATTTGATAAAAAATCTCTCTCTATCTCTTGGTCAGTTTTAAATCAACTGAATCATTCAACATAAGTTGACAACATGCTGATGTGATTGTTACCAAGTACTAAGAAAAGGGAGAGTGGAGTGGAGTAATGCTGTTTTACGTGCTAGTCAAGATTCTCAAAAAAGTTTACACCTTGAAAAAAATTAACTAATGTCATGAATTAAACTGAATATATCATTTCACTTCCAATATCTTAAAATATCAATGGATGACCAAATAGTTGTATCTGAGAGCTCTCATTGCAATATCATAAAAAAAGTCATCCATTGAAATCAAATGATTAAATCACATCCTAAGATGATTACCTTGAAGCTCGAAAAATTAAATTTAGACATGGATGACTTTTCTTGAAAACGTGAAAATGTAAGTTTTAACTAGTGTTCAATTTTAAGGTAATTAAAGAAATGGTTATTGGTTCACAAATTACACATCACTATAACTCATTATAAGGGAGATAATGTGACATAGCACAAAACACAATGCATGGTAAAATTGGAATTGTCATTTATAAAAAAAATTTGCTTGATTAAAGTTCAAAAGTTTGTTCAATTCTGTTTAAATTAAAATAGAAATACAGAGATATTGCAATACAGGCCCCACTGAGCCCCACAAATCAGTTGTCATCAATAAGGGGTCAAGGGTCAAGGTTTGAAATATGACTTTTACATACCTAATATTATTGACTATGTGTAAAAGTGTTTATTTTATCATTTTTTTATATGTGGCCATAGCTTTTAAATAACCACCCAAAATATTTTCTTATACTAATTATAAAGTTATTGAAAAAAAAGTTGTTACAAGAATTTATTCAAAGACCAGACCATGGTAGGAACCATTGACCTTTTATGAATCCAATGAACAGCCCCTGTAGAAACTTACCAAGATTCCTAATGTAAAGAAAAAATTTTTTATGGGGGGTGGTGGTCATAGCAAATGATTTTATTAATTTATATCATCGATATGTTTTCCTTGCATTATTTTATTTTAAGATATTAGAATAACATCTTAGGACCCATTCCAATGAAACATACAGAAAACACTTAATATTTTGAGCACTAACAATAACAATAACATTATACCATTTCATTTGAGAATTCTAAAATTTGGATATTGGCCAAGTTTGGATAATTTGATCAACCTTGACTTCCACCCAAACATCATAAAGATTATCATCAATGTTAGAATACGTGCTTGTTTGAGGCAAACTTTGCCCCTGAATAACCTCTACAATTTGATGGAAATAGAGGGAAATTTCTGAAAATTTATACTGTTCGGTAATGTCTCTGAACATTAAATTTGTTAGTTTGAAGGGCAGACAATAAACCCATTTAGATAATTCTACTCTTAAACTAACCCTGCCAGTAGTTTCTATTTTTATCCATTTCAAATTATTTGAAAAACCTGAAATTTTATTATAAAAAATTTCTCATTGATTAATGCACAAAGAAAAATATTATTTTTTTTTGCTCAAACTATTAAGCGGTTTTCTGTAGTTTAACTTTCTTTTAGCAATACTAACATTTATGTATATCTTCTTGATCTTCTTTTCACATAAAAATACGCACAATAACAAAATCTACACAAAAAAATTTCACTTTTCTTTCAAAATAAGTATTTACTTGTGCCCTTAAAGAAAAAGCCTTCTTTAGAAATGCCATTTTTTTGCAATGAGATTGAGCAAAGTGGAATTATAGTGGGTTAAACCCAAGTTTTGACTCTTTTGCATATTCAGCCCTTAAGTTCGCATATAATGGAGAAAACTGGAGTTCCTGGAGAAAAACCACTACCCTTTTTTGCAAAGAAACTGACAAATTTTTTTCACAATAAATTGAAAGTGATTTTTGATTCAACATTTTATAACACTTGTTCACTGAAGGCCCCACTTTATATATAAATCGGTAAATTTCGTGTCAGATTATTTTAGGACATATCATTATTTATTTTGTGTACTTATATTTTTCATGTCATTGGATGATTATGTTCTGTGTAAATGCAAATGAAGTATTTATCAAAGTAAAATATTTGCAATAGTTTTATTTTCTCTTCTGGGTGCTCTCTCCAATTTATGTGAAAAAAAAAAAGAAACACAAAAGTTTCTTGATTTACAGTAAATGTATCAAAAATTTAAAAAAAGAGGAATTTTTGGGCTCTTACGTGTAATTATATATATAAATTGGGTACAATTTTAGTAGATGATAATTCAAGTGGTACAATTGTTATATTTTCTCATACCTGGATTAAGTCCTCTTCTTAAACAGATGGGTCACAGTTTTGCCTTCCACAATTAGGCATTATGTCCATTACAATCTATGTGAAATAAGAGATGTTTTTCTCATTTTTATATTATAAAGTTTAAATAACTCTTGATTTGTTAGATATATTCTTAATATCAGACAGAATAGAATACTTTTAAGTTTAATCTGACATAATATCAAATGGAAGAAAAAGAATTCTTACTCTCATTGCCTCAGTCAAGATTCTTTCACTTATATTTAATCTGTCTAAGATGGTGGAGAAAACCAGAGTGCCAAGAAAAAGCCACTGACCTTTTGCAAGCAAAATGACAAAACTTTTTTTCCCACCTGCCTGAGTAAAATTTAAACTAAGTAGTAATAGAGTATGTGATCCATTAGCTATTCATTGCTGCTGTTCAGAATACTTGTTAGCCGACATAATGTACAGAAAACATGGAAATTCCTGAGACTTTTGCCAATCTACCATCACAAATACACATAAATACCAAAACAGATCTTTTTGATCTTTTTTATTCCAGTAAATAATGCAATATCCATATTATTTTCTAGAATTGGAAACAGTTGTTTTTGCATTTGTTAGCTGTCATAGCACAAGATAAGAGAATTTAATTGCTAATTATCTGGAAAACTGTTACCTTTGTAAAGACATGTGTATAAGAATATTGTAGATGTTGATATGACAATCATATTGATATATAGTTCAAGGTTATATGTTTAAAGGTCAAGGACATAGCTACATATGTATACTGAAAGGATTATTGATTTGGAAATTATTCATTGTGCTACAGTTACTACATTCATATTAGCTACTTTAAATTGAAATGTGAATGGATATTTCTAATTAAGTATGGTGACAGCTCTTCACTTGAGAAAACTTGGAATATATTGACTATTGCATTTTACAAACAATTTTGGACATTTACTCAGGTGAGCGTTAAGGCCCCTGGGCCTCTTGTTTACTTATGAGATAGTTGATTGGCAAAGGTCTCAGGAAATTCCATCTTTTTTATAGTACTCTTTTGACATAGTTTGTCAAGATCTTTATATATGTGCCAAAATGGATTAACACAAGACTTTATTTTAGTATAATAAATTTAAAAATAAAAAATAATTTGTTAATCTTAAAACTGGCAAATAGTGAATTAGCTTTCTATTTAAAAAAATATAAGTTATTCTATAGCATTGGTATGTCATTGTTTTTCAGGTTCAATTTATGAACTTGTTAAATCTTTAAAAAAAAATAAAATAAAAAGAAATACTGATTTTATCTTCCAGAAAACCAAAGACAGACAGTTAGAACGTAAGAAGTGCCTTGCTAGACAATTATCGGATCTCATTGTATATTGTATAGCTGTGCCATTTGATTTAGAGAGTAAGTTAATTTTATAATAAAATATTGAAAACCAAACTCCATGCTCTCTATAAGATAAATTTTTTTAGTTCAATATATCTGCTTTAAAAATCAGGCAAATGGTGTTCATTTATGCATATTATAAAATATGTTATCTTAGACATGACTTTCTGTGTGGTACTGCCTTTTTATACACAAGAAATCCCCATAGTGGCAACATTTGTCTTTCTACAGAAAAATTTTATAAACAAGGGCATGGTAAATACTGTAAATTAGGTTGTTTTTGCTTAGTGCAAATTTTGAAGATTTTTCAAAAAATATGTATGTTATTTTTGTGTGTTTAATTTTTGCAGATAAAAGATTCAGAAAAAAATGAAACCATCAAACAAGCTTCTCAGTTTCACTTGTTCCTTTCAAAAAAACAGAAGCTGAACAAAAATTTGTTTGTTTGGGAGAATAACATTTTTTTAATCTCATACTTTTTGCAATATAGTAAACATTTTACAGGTTTAATTTTTTTGGTGAATTTTTTCATCCGCAAAATCACCAAAAATAAAACCACAGCAAAAAAAAAAAAAAAAAAAAAAAAGTTTGTGGTATTACTGGCAAATAAGCTTTCCAGACCTAACTTTTGAGACCTAAATTTAAGTTTGATTTAAAGAAATTTTCAGTAACTGCCATTTTCTTGATAGAGTTGTATACTAGAAACAGTTACTAACGTTTATTTGACATTTTAATTCAGTTTGACATGTAGGTCTTACAGTCAATTTCTACTGTAGTGTAGAGGTTAAATTTAATCTGAACCTGGTTCATTTTATAAATCAAAATAAAATTTTCCATTACAGTTCAACAGGGTTTTGATAATGGTTTTACCTGATTGACTTTCAGATTAATTTGTACAAATATGTGATGAAATATTGAAATCCAGTTGCAATAATTGTTGTTATATTCATGTGTAACTTTAAATGTGTTGAATTTTGACCTCAGAAATGTGAATTAATTTTGTGTTGTTATATATTTCAGGAGCTCTTCTGAATCCAAACTGCTGTGAAATGTCTTCCTTCCCAGAAACCAAAATAGAAAGATATTGTATGAAAGACAAAGCCAATGACATCATTAGATATCCTTTTTGGGAAATAGTGAAAGTGATATAATCTTTTGGATGAAACCTTAAAAACTGAAGTCTCTAATTTCATTATAGGACCATGATGCCCTAGTTGTCTGAAGGACAAACTTGCAGATCACAGCTCTTCTTACCACCTGTGTTTAAATCCCACATTGGCAGATTCATGTGCGAGAAAATTTGCAAGTATGCTTGTCAAACATTGGCGATCTTTTTCTGGCTGTTTTTTCTTGACACCGTCTAAACTTTTTAATAAATTCTGCCTTGAAATACTTGAAAGTCTTTGACTGGGGGGGGGGGGGAGCATAAGATTCATTATCAACTTTGGTAATTCTATTTTAAATAAAATCCCATCTGTAAGATATCTAAATAAAATTCTTGTGAGTTCATTATATGTTATTATCATGAGTTATTTGAATATTTTAATCATGTAATAAGGCTGTGAGTGAGGCTGAGTTCGGTGATTTACCTTAACATATTTTACATATACCAAGAACCAATTGAGTCGGATATTCCCTCGGGGAACTCGATTAGACTCATCAAATTATGACCCTGTGATGATGTGGAACTTAGGGTCTCAGCTAGTTGCACTAAACTATCAGACACCAGATAGATCAATGCAGTTAAACCAAGCCAAATTTCTTCAAAATGGAGGGTAAGTTGAATATCAACATAGTGCTGATCACAATACCTTTAGCATCCTAGGTTCAAATCTTATTCTGGTAATTACCTATATGAGAAAGTTGGTTAATGAGCTAACTAATTGTTGATGGTTTTCTTTGGGTACTCAGGTTTCCTCCACCATCTTTAATTGACAGCCTTGACAAAAGTATAAAGAATTTTGATCGGGCATGAAAACAATATTACTCCATTTTCTTTGTCTATCCTGGACTTTATAGATGATTTTATTTGTTTTAAGGAACGTCTATTACCAAGTACATGTTTTATCTTTGCATACAAATATTTATATCACTCACTGTATACATGTATAGATACACTGCTTTAAATGTGTTTAAAAATATTGAATAAATTACCAAACAGTCTCTTCCTAAAGAACCTCGGTGGCATTGCAGCCAAAACTGACTGATCATAATGCCCCTCTCCACACTATGTACTGCAGCATTCAGAGCATATTCTAATATATGAATGTTTGTCTGCTTTGTATGATTTGTGGGTTCTTCGAATATACTGCAATGTTTCCAGAACTGGCTGTCTAAATATGAGAAGAGTTATATTGACTGGCCTAGAGCATTGAGAATTATTCCAAAACTGGTTGATTAGTTATAAAAAAAAGTTATCTTAAATGGTCTGAGGCTTTGACAATTATTCTAGAAGAAATATTTATGTATGTAATCTTTAATTTCTTCATTGTTTATTTTATAGATGTGGATATGTGTTAAAACCAGAATTTATGATGAATAATGATTTTAACCCATATGACAAACACACATTAAGAGGTGTAGATCCAGTCACACTAACAATAATGGTATGTATATGTACATTAAATAATGTACATAAAATGAATTTTGTCTTGCCGCCATATACAAGGATTGGAGAGAAAACAACTATGTTACTTTACAAATATCCATAGCAACAATGCTTACAAGTATCCATAACAATAATGATTTACAAGTATCCATAGCAATAATGATTTACAAGTATCTATAGCAATAATGATTTACAAGTATCCATAGCAATAATGATTTACAAGTATCCATAGCAATAATAATTTACAAGATTCCATAGCAACAATCCATTGTTGACCAGAGACATTAGTGTTTAATGTTCATATTCCTATCTTATAAATTTATCAATTGTAGATTGTGGGATGGGGGGGGGGGGGGGTATGGTAAGACACACTAACTGTAGATTGTGGGATGGGGGCAGGTGGGTATGGTAAGACACACTAACTGTAGATTGTGGGATGGGGGCAGGTGGGTATGGTAAGACACACTAACTGTAGATTGTGGGATGGGTGCAGGTGGGTAAAGTAAGACACACTAACTGTAGATTGTGGGGTGGGGTGGGTGGGTATGGTGAGACACACTTACTGTAGAAGGTGGGGTGGGTTGGGTAGGTATAGTAAGACACACTAACTGTAGATGGTGGGGTGTTGTGCGTGGATATGGTAAGACACACTACACCAACACAAGTACATTTATGATTTATTATTAAGATTTATAAAAACATTGATGAAATTCACTGATGATTTGCAGTTGTGGTTAGTTGGTTGTAATGATGTTTAATTATGCATTAGCAATTTTTCAGCTATTCATGACAAGAGCAAGTTTTTTTCATCCCTAAGGATTAGTCTGAGAGCAAGATTGTGTATGCATGAGATATGCGAAAGTTTACTGTGGTCAACTTTTTACTAGCTCACAATTTTTTTGTAAGGGTTATCCCAGTATGCCACAGACAAGAACTCCCTAAGTCACTTTATCCTGGCATCAGGTGAACCAGTTGATACCCTCAAGTCTAAATGCCAAGCACCAAGCAATGAAGCAATATTTCAAACTATGTGTGTCATGTGTAAATTTGGATTTAAACATTATTAATGGATTTTAAAAAAATCGAAAAAAAAACTGTTTAAATAGAAAACTTTTAAAAGTAGTTTTTTTTTCAGATAAGACTTATGTTACTAAAGCTCTTGTTTTCAGCTGAAGTAATTCATCTTGATAATTGTAAAATTTAAAAAAGCCAAATTTCGTTATGTGAATAACATGTAAAACTTATTTCATATTAATCTTTTAAATGAATTCATAAATATTAATGATCTGCAAGTTTAAAAGCTAAAATGACATCCCTGTTATAATCAATATATACCTTTCCATGAAAATGCTAAATTCACAGTGGCAAAATAAGCTTGTAAAAATTATGATAATAAAAAACAAAGACAATCAGTTCAATCAACATTCAATCTTGCCATTCTTTTAAGTTTTGGGTCTATAGTCCTTATACTTAAGTTATATATTTTCAGATAATTGGTGCTCGTCATCTAGTGAAGCCAGGAAGAGGTATAGCAGCACCATCTATAGAAATTGAAATCTGTGGTTTAGGATTTGATAACAACAAATATAAAACTCCTACTATCAGTAAGTGTGTTTTTGTAAGTTAAATGATGGGATATATGGATGGAATAGTTGTTACAATACACCCAAATCAAGATTATTTTAATGAAATTATAAACACCTTGCTTTTCTACATGCTGTTAGTATTATAACAAATGATATGGCTTGATAATCGTTGTAGATGTACGTGATGGCTAAAATGTGTTTCACATATGACATATTGTAAATCCAGATCATTGACAAAATTTCTGGACCTGACGGCTAAAACTTTTAGTGGGTCATAAACAAAATTTCCAGGCTGTGTCAAATTCATAGTCCTGAATCAAGTTGCTTAATTCTGGACTAATGAAAGAAAACTGGGGAACCCATGGAAAAAACATCATTTGTTAGCAAGCATGATTACAAGTTTATTCACACTACATTGATCTGACCCAAGTAAAACATACAATGAAGTTGCTAAGAAGCACTTATAGCTTGTGCTTTTAACCACTAGGCAACCTAGGTATCTAATGTATGTAAAAGAATATACACTACCAGTCGAGTATTGTTTTTTGGACCTCTCAAGAAATCACTCCTCTTGAAAGAAAGGGTGGCCTCAAAAGATGCTGTGGAATTCAAGATGGCCACTGAAAAACTTTAAATAACCATAATGTAATAAATTGAACAACATTGCTGTAACTTGCTGTTTTAATTTTAGATGATAATGGCCTAAACCCAATATGGGAGGATTGTACTGCAGTGTTTGACATAACCTGTCCTGATTTAGCTCTTATAAGATTTGTAGTACAAGACCAAGACACGTTTGAACAGAAAAGTTTTCTGGGTCAGTCATCCTATCCAGTATCTTGTTTAAAAACTGGTAAGTAAACAGGTGTGTTATTATTAGTCACTACAGTCTTACAGAGGACATTAAAAAATCACTATGATGTTGATGGTAGGACAGTCAGACAGCTAGAATGAATACCAGAGTTTGAGAAAACTTGAGTGAGTGGAGTAATAGTGCCTGTCAAGATTCTTACACTTATTAGGAGGTGGTCAGTTCCTGGATGGTGGAGGAAACCGGAGTGCCCAGAGAAAACCACCAACTTTTGGTAAGCAAACTGACAAACTTTCTCACACTAGGATCTGTCCTGAGTGGGATTCAAACCCAGGCGGTGAGAGGCACTCTGATCCGTAAGACATGCTTTAGACCACTTGGCCATCAAGGCCCCTTGAGAATACTTAAGTTAAGCACTGCATAGAAATAAAAAAGATAGAAATTGTTTTTTTGTGAAGATTAAAGGGATATGGTAGTTTTTCGTCCCTTTTAAGATTTTGTCACTTAAACCCAGATGGTTGGTCCATAGAAGATGAAAAAAACTAGTGTACCTTGGAAAAAACCATAGACCTTTGGCAAGAAAACTGACTTATGCTAGGCTCTACCTTAGTTAAACTAAGCTATGAGAAATGTGTTACTGAAAGCCACAAATTTAGACCACTTTGGCATTAAGCCCTAAAAAAATTAAAAATATTTAATTGTTGAAATTGTTTCATATATTCAAATGTACATGTTTTAAAAATTGCAGGTTATAGATCTGTACAGCTGAAAAACGCCTTTGGAGAAGAGTTAGAAATGGCTTCTTTACTTGTACATGTTGATATGAGAAATCCCAAGGTATATATACCATTATCATCATCATAATTAGTTTCTTTTGTTTAACATGCAGGTTCAGAAGCATTGTCTACACTAGTAGGCTCCCTTCCACATGACTGGCTAGCTGCATACATGGCAGATTTCACACTTTGTCTCCATTTTTATGATTACTGCGGTTGGAATTTGAAAGCTTCCACTGTCAACAATCTCTCTCTGTTAGCTCTTTCCAAGACATCTTTGGACAGCCAACGCCTCGCTTTCCAGCAGCTTGTAAATCATGTACAAACTTGAATGCACTGCTGGATCTTTGTACATGTCCATACCAGCAGAGTCTTCTTCTTTCTTCTATAGTATATAGTATAGTTTATAGTATAGTTATGTAGTAACTATTTAATGTAGGAGGGCCATGGTTCAATTCCCAGTCTGACTCCATATTTTCTTTCTCCACCTTTTGTAGTTTTTTTTCAAGTGTGTTCCTTTAACAGTGGGAAAAATTTTGTTAAGGGACTTTGGGTGTGTGGGACCATTGGAAACTCAAGAATTATGAGAGCACTTGGTACAGGATTTAACCCTTTTTTTAACCCTGAATTTTTCTGCTTCTGGTACACATATAGTGAGCTTGAATGGGTTTTAGTGATAAAGATCGTAATATCTACTAACTTTTTGTTTGCAATACATCTTGCCACTATAATGAAATGCCATTTTGTTTTTAATTGTGAGCAAAATAATACAATACAGAATTTTTCCAATCTTCTACCCAATTGATGGTACAAGTAATACTGTAAATCACATTTTTTGTGCGATTTTCGTGCCTCGGTAGCAATTCACGAAAATTAAGTGTCATGAAATTGAATTGAGTTTAAAAATAAACCAACTGTGACATATTATATACAAATATAACATATTTTATGAGGGATTACTTTTGGGGAAATTGTGAAAATTTGATGTCGCAAAATAAGTTTTGGAATGGCTTCGCAAAAACTGATTTACAGTACTCTACTTTGATGATCAGTTAGATGAAAATTTCCAATAAAACTTGACTTTACTCTGTACATAAAGGTAAAATGATTTGTTTTATTTCAGGAATCTGATGACAGTGATGTTTATTCTTGTATACAAGATTTACTTGAAAAGAAAGAAGAACTAGTCGAAGAGATGGAGCGTCTAGAACGCAGTGGAGACCGAGACTTTGTTAAAATTCAAGAAGAGTTACGAGAAGTAGAAGAAAATCTATTGGCTAAAAATGAAGAACGCAGGCAAAGAAAGTGAGTTTATCATGGTCATATATGTTCTTGCATGACAATATCGAAACCACGTGAAAAACATTGCCAGAATAACACTGTTTTGATAGAATTTTTTAACACAGTATACTAAGGCACTCATTTGATACGTATTATTTATATCATTATAGATCCTGATCAATTTAAAGTACAGAAAACCTTATATAATTCAGTCATATTTCTACACCCTTTTCTTCTTTCCTTCACTGTTAAATATTTTTTTCTTCAAAATCAACATTTATTTTCTTATATTAAAGAGTATATGCTATACTGCATTGATCATATAATTCGTTAAAGAGTATATGCTATACTGCATTGATCATATGATTCGTTAAAGAGTATATGCTATACTGCATTGATCATATGATTCGTTAAAGAGTATATGCTATACTGCATTGATCATATGATTCGTTAAAGAGTATAAGCTTTACTGCATTGATCATATAATTCGTTAAAGAGTATAAGCTATACTGCATTGATCATATGATTCATTAAAGAGTGTATGCTATACTGCATTGATCATATGATTTGTTGTTTTTCCTGTTAACATAGATCATTATTTTTACTTTCTTTTGGTAGTAATCTCACATATTGTTGTGTTCATTACCACATTAACTATCACTGTATTATAGAATTATACTTATTTTAGCAGCATGATACATCATTTATAATTTGATAGTAAACAGTCTTCTAGTTGTTCTGTCAAGGGTAAAATGAGTATTGTAAAATAATAATTTTGTAGATATTTTGAATTTTAGAAGTTGATCTTGGTAAAACCAGCATTTTAGAAATAGCAGATTTTCTATCTGGATATAAAAGTATTCCCTACTATTTGACCTTAAAGAACAATATCAATAAATCTTGGTGTTAGTGTTCCCTACTATTTGACTTCAAAGAACAACATGAACAAATCTTGGTGTTAGTGTTCCCTACTATTTGACCTTAAAGAACAACATTAACAAATCTTGATGTTGGTTTTCCCTACTATTTGACTTCAAAGAACAATATCAATAAATCTTGGTGTTAGTGTTCCCTACTATTTGACTTCAAAGAACAACATGAACAAATCTTGGTGTTAGTGTTCCCTACTATTTGACTTCAAAGAACAATATCAATAAATCTTGGTGTTAGTGTTCCCTACTATTTGACTTCAAAGAACAACATGAACAAATCTTGGTGTTAGTGTTCCCTACTATTTGACCTTAAAGAACAACATTAACAAATCTTGATGTTGGTTTTCCCTACTATTTGACTTCAAAGAACAATATCAATAAATCTTGGTGTTAGTGTTCCCTACTATTTGACTTCAAAGAACAACATGAACAAATCTTGGTGTTGGTGTTCCCTACTATTTGACCTCAAAGAACAACATCATGAACAAATGTTGTTGTTGACATTCCTTACTATTTTACCTCAAAAAACATGTGCAAATGTTGTTGTTGATGTTCCTTACTATTTGACTTCAAAAAACATGTGCAAATGTTGTTGTTGGTGTTCCCTACTATTTGACTTCAAAAAACATGTGCAAATGTTGTTGTGGGTGTTCCCTACTATTTAACTTCAAAAAACATGTGCAAATGTTGTTGTTGATGTTCCTTACTGTTTGACTTTAAAAAACATGTGCAAATGTTGTTGTTGACATTTCTTACTATTTTACCTCAAAAATCATGTGCAAATGTTGTTGTCGATGTTCCCTTCTATTTAACTTTAAAAACATGTGCAAATGTTGTTGTTGATGTTCCTTACTATTTGACTTAAAAAAACATGTGCAAATGTTGTTGTCGGTGTTCCCTACTATTTGACTTAAAAAAACATGTGCAAATGTTGTTGTCGGTGTTCCCTACTATTTGACTTAAAAAAACATGTGCAAATGTTGTTGTTGATGTTCCTTACTATTTGACTTAAAAAAACATGTGCAAATGTTGTTGTCGGTGTTCCCTACTATTTGACTTCAAAAAACATGTGCAAATGTTGTTGTCGGTGTTCCCTACTATTTGACTTAAAAAAACATGTGCAAATGTTGTTGTGGGTGTTCCCTACTATTTGACTTAAAAAAACATGTGCAAATGTTGTTGTTGATGTTCCTTACTATTTGACTTAAAAAAACATGTGCAAATGTTGTTGTTGATGTTCCTTACTATTTGACTTCAAAAAACATGTGCAAATGTTGTTGTTGGTGTTCCCTACTATTTGACTTCAAAAAACATGTGCAAATGTTGTTGTTGGTGTTCCCTACTGTTTGACTTCAAAAAACATGTGCAAATGTTGTTGTTGGTGTTCCTTACTTTTTTACTTCAAAAAACATGTGCAAATGTTGTTGTTGGTGTTCCCTACTGTTTGACTTCAAATGTGATTAACATATCCTGTTTAAGTAACATAATGATAGTATTTTTATCTAAGTGAAAAAATTACTACTAAGTATATGAAAGATAGAATGACCAGAAGTAAAATAAAATATTAACATTTACCAGTAAGAACAAACTAGAAGATTGTGCTTGTATTGTTGTAAATAGTAATATGTAGTTTAATTTTTAATCAATCCCTTGTTACCCCCTATAGATTTGATGGTAGAAATAGTTATTTTGGTGAGTTATGCATTTAATTTTATCGGAAAAGGTTAACTCTTTTTTCATTCTAAAATGTTTTCATGTGCACAGTATGATTTTTTTTTTATAAAGAAATTTAAAAACTCATCAACTTTCAGCTATTCCCTTGGTCAGTACAGCCAGATAAGTAAAGTGATGTATTTATGTGTTGGGGGGTATTTTTATAAAATAATTTACTTGGTGAAGTGGAGCAAGGAGAACTTCAGTGTTTTGTTAAATGATATACAACACAGTCTGACTGGGGGCCTAAATGTAGATGTTTCACATGTATCGGCCAAAATAAAAAATTATCTGAACATAATTTTGTGTCTTTGTGAAGTCTTTATTTTAGTTACAACTAACAGACCAAACATTAGTTTAGAGAAAAGTTTGCTTTTGTATTTATTTTGTTCTCAGAAAAAATGACCGTCTTATCCAGTTGTTGAATTTATTGAACATCAAGTTGTGCTTTTAGACAAACATTTGAGATCTTTAAACCTCTGTGGTAAATTTACCGTACAGAGTTGTTTTAAAATTGAAGATTTCCAACCTTGGTGTATAAATGTGTAGATGTATGTAAACGGGGTGACATCTTAATATAAATTAGGACAAAAATTGAGTTTATGTATAAAATGTGCACATGTAAACAAAACTTGCATGAAATACCAATAGTTAAGGTAAACATGTTTATATATTTTGACTATAGTCCAGATTAGTGACCTTTCAATACTAATTCTGTATGAACCATGAGAATAGTGCAAAAATACATGTCAAAGGAACAAGCTGTGAAATTGTTTTTAAAAACCCAAAATTCAATTTAACTTTTAAAATTTCAAAAATCAGTGCTAAAGAACTTTAAAGATTATGTAATAAGTACCAAATATTTAACATAATTTTTGAATTGCAAAAAATGAAAGCTGCTTTCTCAATAAACATTGTGAACACATAACAAGCTGTAGTATGAAAATGTTTGAATCAATATAAAATGAAGTATTTTCAGTCTTGTGGTTCTAAACAGGGTGATAGGTCATTTAGTAAATGCTATTATTATTGTGTACATCTGAACATTGCTGTAAAGTTTTTAACATATATATATATTTGATCTATAAATAAGGTGTTATCAATATTCACCATTGTGTATTGTCATTTACTGTTTTCAACATCCATGCTTCAACCAGTAATTACAAATAATTTGTCATGTACATATTGTATTAGGCAGAAATTTGAAATAAAAAAGATCAGTAGTCATTGGGGTGTAAGATGATCAAATACATCTAAATACAGATGTTTGCATTACACTTTTGGTAATTATGGTTGTATAACTTCCGTGGCTATTCTAGTCATGTTATACAGTATAGCTATGGCGACTCAGTAGCCTAATGTTTGTGTTACACTTTTGGTAATTATGGTTGTATAACTTCCGTGGCTATTCTAGTCATGTTATACAGTATGGTGACTCAGTAGCCAAATGGTCTAAAACATCTGCATACAAAATCACAGTACCTCTTGCCACCTGGGTTCAAATCCCAATCAGGCATATCCTATTATGAGAAAGTTGGTCATTTCACTTGCTGAAGGTCTGGGAACTCCAGTTTCCTCCACAATTCCAGAACTGACAACCTCCATATAAATGACAGAATCTGAACTGGGGCATTAAACACAAACTCTACTCTCTATTTCTCCACAGTTACCCTCTTACAACAGTTCATTGTTTAACCATTTTATAAATATATATATGGAGATAATTCATTTTCTATCCAGTTAATTGTTACATATAGATGATTTATTTTTAGAAACTTTATACCACATAAGCGGCCAGGAGCTGTAAAATACATTTGTATATTAAACCTCTAATAGTTTGGATTGCTTAAGAGATATGGCTTAGAAGCTTATAATCATATGAAGCTTTTGGTCATTTATATACTTGCATTGCCTGCCATATTTCTTGTTCACACTGCAGCAAAAACTTTCCCTTGCTGTTTTGAGATTCTGAATTATTTTGTACCCATTTTTGTTGAGCCTGGCATTGCCATAAGGCGAGACTTAGGTGTTACTTTTCCAGTGGCGGTGGTGGCAGCGGCGTGTCAAAAATGAAAGTTTATGTTAAAGTAATTTATTTTCTACTCGATCAAAAACTAACCAGGCGAAACATATGAATCCGTAGAATTCTTTTTTTTATAAAAAATACTTTTAAAATTGAGAAAAATCTCTCAATCAGCCTACAGAAAATGAAATAACAAGCAGCAATGTCCAGAATCCTTGTAATGTTTAATTCTATGTATTTGTGGGTATGAATGAAAGCATGTTTGGTTTTATGATATCTTCAACCATATTCAAATGCATCTAGTTCTTATTCTTTATTTTACCTTGTTGATACAGTTAAACCTTGATTCATTGCCACCATTTGTTCAGTCGGATTTTGGGGTTATAATGAAGGTTGACCACAAATGGGGAACTTTTAAAAATTCATTAAAGAAATAGATCTCATTACTGTGATGATAACCAAGGTTGTCAAGTTATCAAGTGGCATTATGACAAGGTTTTACTGAATTTTATATTTATTATATCATAATCTGTCCTACAAAATGTTTTAATGTTAAATCTACTTTTTTATTCTATATAGCAAAAATACTTGTATACTACTTCATTTTTAATTTTTTATTTATACATATCAAAAAAAAAATCTTTGAAACTGATAGTACAAATGTATCAGAAAAAATTATTTTATATGAGGTTTGGTTGCCATGTTTGGTAAATCACAAGTCTTATGAGACATTAGACCTGAAATTCAAGATTCTTGTAACAATATCTTTATTCAGCACACTGTCCAAATATAAATACCATTACAAGAGCCTTGAATTTCAGGTCTTATGACACATGGCCTTTCATCACCACAGACTCTGTCCCAGTAAACATATACAGAGAAAGAGGTTTTATCCAGGCATTTATATGTACTTATCAGAGTGTAATGTTTGAGGTTAATCTGTAGGTCAGTTCCGTCAGATTAATCAGGTACAAAGTAGAAAGAATATCAAACATATTACATTCTTCAGTGTTCAAATAAATTTTAGAAATTTGTAACCCAATGTATCTTTAATTACATGGCAGGTCTACAAGTCTTGTTTCATATCTGAAAATATGAAAAATTCTCTCCCTTGCTCTCTCTCTCTCTCTCACAAACAAATGTTACTTTTACAATGAAAGAAAACTTAATATTTAGGATGCATTTCTGTGTTTAATGATTTTCATTTGAATATGATCAATTTTATGTTATAATTTCTTAAGAAAAAATCTGTCTGTTTTTATCCAGAAAAGGATGCTGATCAGATGTTATGATGTGTCATAATTTTTTTTTTTTTTTGTCATAGTGGCAATTTAATTGGCAAGTTCTTTAGATGATTGATTAGTTTAATCACTTCACTAATCAGAATTTGTTACTTGCATACTATCAAATATTTTATGAACTATCTGTTGAAAAGACCAAAATGAAATAGAATTTTTAAAAAATCATTTTAAAAAAATACAAAAACAAAAAAAAAACAACAAAAAACAAAATTTTCATTCATAAAATATAATTTTGAAACTGTCAACGTAATGATATGTTAATTTTTAATTATGATTTAAATTTGTTTTAATCATTGGTTAACTAATTTAGCTTTAAATTTCTGAGCTCAGAATTTTACACACACAAGTTGATTTTTATATGGTATGTTTCAGGACCACCAGACAGAGAAAAGTAGTTTACAGTCGTACCTCAAGCAGCTGATGATGTCATTACAAGTAGTGTGCATGGTGATGAAAAGTGACAAAACTTTGAGCAATATTCTGATGAGGACAAGGTTCTGCCTGTGACTATTTTAATATAGTTTTGTTGGTTGAAAACAGGGAAAAATCAGTTATTTGAAGTGCATAAGACTCTGATTTTCATCTCTTATTATATCTGACTTATAGACTTCCATTGAATGACGATGAACAACATTGGGATTGTGAAGAACTTTATATTAGCTATGGTATTTGAGAAACAATTTTTGAATTATACCCTCTGCAGCGATGTTGTGGAAGATATAATTAGTTTTGTCTCTTGCATTAGTCAATATGTCAGACCAAAACAACTTCCTGTCTGCTCAACATCTCCATATTAACAAATTGAACTGGTACCAGAGAATTTGACATGGACCTTGTTTAGTATATAGGATAAAGGTCAAGGTCACAAAGTCAAGCCAAATTGAAATCTGGATATTTCAGAATTGTTGCATTGTTTTTCATGTTATATAAAATGTTTAACTTTGGATTTGAAATATTCAGAGAGAGGATAACAAATATGACCCCATTGTGGTTTTAACCTTTGTTGTTTGAACCTTAATACGAAGGTCACAATCCAAAAAAAACACTTTTACAGGTTTCCCTTGTTGTCTTTAATAGACAGTTTTCATGTTCATATGTATAAAAACTCATTTTTACTTTTCATTGACATATGTGCAGGCTGGAGGATACATGAGCTCACTTTTTTCTATTTTTATTTTTTCCGTATGGATTTTTTTATATATTTAAATGCAGATGACTGTACCATGAATGTAGAATGCCATGATGCATGTATTATTTTACATTTATAGTTATTTGGACCAATACACGAACACATCTATCCTGTAGTTTTTCTATAAGGCTGCACCCAAGGAGTATTTGATAAGATCATTGTTAGCATCAATATTTTATGTTTTTCATTGAGTTAAACATCTTAACATACCATTACCTATACTGTGTTGATGTAAACTCATGTCATTACTGTTAGTAACTCCCCATATTGTTGTTGGTTTCCTATTTTCCTGGTTCTCTCAATTTTTGTTTAAAGAATGTGCATACACATAAATTTTAATACAGCAAGAATAGGAGTATGCATTCTAATATGATTAATAATTGTATTCAGTACAGTTGTATTAATAAAAAATCAAGGATTTAGGATGTACCAACACATTCACCTTCACCACAAAAAAGTACCATAAGAATAATATTTTCCAGCATTTACAATCACTTATTTTGTTTTATATGTTATAAAAATTAGTTAAAAAAACTTTTCATATTGTAACATAATGGGTTTTTTTAATTATTATTATTATTTTGAAAGTGCCAATCTTATAGTGAACTATCTAATACTTGCTTTAAAACTTTATTCGTTTATAAGTAACAACATTTTTGAAAATTATATTGACGGCTGGATGGGAAGTGTGTGTGTAAGTGTGTGTGTGTGTGTGTGTGTATGTATGTGTGTTCTGTTTGTAGTGGAATCTCTGAGCCTAAAATAGTGATTTTGATGTGTACTATCCATGCCCATGCTATTGCTCTCGAATAGGGAGCATACAGTATCTGCATCTTGTATTATTTGGATGTTGAATCCATGGGACTTGTAGTAATTTATTTGCACAGTGGTGTGGTTGGCTGTGGCACCACATAACAGGGAAACTAAAATGGAGTCTCTTGTTTTGTCTTTTAAATACTTTATTCAATGGAGCATGAAGGATGTTCTTGAGGTGAGTGATAAGGATCATGGGTTTCTGTAATGCACGGTAGAAACTCAATTTGTAATTCAAAGAGAAGTTGTCTGAAATTTGGACAATGGAAGACTTAAAACTTTACAGATCATATATTGCAGGTCACATTAGAGATTTATTTAATTAATCATACTTAATATTTGAGAAGAAAATGTAGTTAAAATTTTATATTGTTTGAGAGCAGTAAAGTTTGATTCCTCAATAAATAATAGTAAAAGCGATCCACAGGTCTCCTGTAGTTACCAATTTTATACCTTGACATAGTTGTTCTGCTTACATGCCACATACAGCCACAAACGATTCTTACAGGTATGATCCATAGGTCTCGTTTAGTCACTAATTTTGTTTCTTGACATAGTTATTCTGCTTACATGCCACATACAGCCACAAACAAGTTTTACAGGTATGATTGATATTTTGTAAGAATTATTGGTCACATGAATGCATAGTTCTTTATTAAAAATTGAAATTATCATTCTGTGACCTGGTCTAACACTTAAAACAACACATTTAATCAGACATAACCTTTAGTAGGGCCTTTGAAGCTCACTTTGACCAAATTTCAATTTTTAATAAAGAACTTTTTGTTGGTGCCGTCTTTACATTAAAGATTTGAAAGTATTAGTTGTTAGCATTTGTATTAAATGTTTTCACTTTTTTTGTATTTTTAAATTTGTTTTGTTATTGTTGACTTTTTAATATTTACCAGAAGTGAGATACATGTATCATAAAAACAATAATAATAATATTGATAACCTATTTTAATTAAGATATCTGAAATAGACTATAATATTATTTTGAGATATCTGAAATGGACTTTAGTATTAAAATAAGCATGTGTTATTTTGAGATATCTGAGAAAGACTGCAATATAATACCATAGTTTACTTAAAATAGTCAAAAATAGTTCGAATTTGACAACTTAAGTTTATTTAACATATTTTAGATAAATAATAATATTATCAGTAAGAAAAATACTAATTTTTCTTTCATATTAATTTAAGTTTTTTTTTTTTCATTATTACCATAGATCTTTTTTTCATTCCTGTTTGTAAAACATACATTGTATTTTCTTTTTATATTTTTTTGAGATTTCCAATAAGTACCTGATCAGAACTGTCATATGTTAGAATGTTGTAAAATTTTTGGTTAATTTTACAGGCCAAAATAATTTTAACATCATACACACAATCTTTTAATAAAAATGATAAAAGTGCATTTATTAATTAAAGAAAATATAAATATTATAATCTTGATATCAGGTAGCAAACATCATAGATTATAATGAAGTTCTTTTGTCAAGTGACATTTTTGATGCAGTTTATAATCACCCAATGATCTGGTCTCTGGACATTGTACATGTAGGCTGGTCACATGATGAGATTTTAAATGCCCTGTAAAGGTACATGAAATATAATGATGTATGTCTGCATTTCTGGCCATTATTTAGCTTGCTTATGAAAAGTACTGAAGAATTTGAGTGTGCAAGTGCAAATGTTGGGAATCCAGTTTTAAAGTTTTTGATTAATATTTTATTAACTCTATATGCAGGCCACATATTCTGTTCTTTTTTATATTCAGTTATATATATACCGTATGTGACTTTTTGGCACAGACAGATAAACTGTATAAGTAAAATCATCCACTGTTACAGTTCATATTTTTCAGGTTTCCATGATAGGGTACAATAAGTTTTATGGATATTCACTTTTGTGTTTGATCTATTTTCACATTTAAAATCAACCTCAAAAACCATGGTTATTAGTACACTGTGAATTATTTTACTTACACAGTATATGAAACTCACCACTTGTTAATTATATATTTATGTTTATATGTATAATATATTCATTTGTTTGATAATTTAAAAACTTGACCAAGGAAACCTTCTTGCTCCTAATTGTCATGTGCTGGCCTTACACATGTACGTCTAGTGAGAGTAAGGATACTTTTAAAATGATTATGCAAATTCTTTGACCTGTGATGAGCTGGTGTGATATATGATATGTGCTTTTTGACTCGATTTTTACTCATTGACATTTGAGATGTTATCTAACTTTCTTTTTTTAAATTTGATCATTTTTCGCTTTCTAGAAAAATAAATCTGTTGGTGGCACACTTACTTTCATTGAACTAAAAAGTTACACAGGCAGTTCAGGTGAACTGAAAACTTACACAGTTCTAGTTAGTGGATTTTTTTTAATTCAAATTTTTGCTCGTGTCATATACAAGAAAACAAAATACATGCAGTTTTCACTAATAAGTTTTACATTTACAATGGATGAGAAAGTATATGATTACCATCCAAACAGACAATACCATTCATCAGTTACAGCTTGTGTTGTTTAAGATGTTTTTATATAAATTTAAAAATTCATACTTTTAGCTTTTAGCATGGAACATGTGCTAACGTTATTTCAAGAAAAATGCATTGCATACATTTTTCCTTCCCTTGATACTGGTAAAATGCATTGTTTGAGGAAAAGAGAAAAGAATTCATTTAATTGACATCTGTTAATGTTTGTTTACCACAACATTTTCTGAATTGACATTTTCCAAGAAAATTATAGTTTGTTACCATGGTAACTTTTTTTATTCAAATAACTGAAATGTATTAAGTGTAATTTATTAATAAAGGTGATATAGTTCTGTTTGTACCAAGGGGGATTATCTAGTTTTGATTTGGGTTTGTTTACTGTATCTTGGGGAATATTGTTTCTATCTAGGGAGAGTGTTGGATTTATGTTTGCAGTGTGCTGTAGGTTAAGGAAAAATTTTTGCATATTTAGCAAGCAAAAGCCTGTTATCAAGTGATTCCTATTTTCTTCAGAATATGTCATGTTGCTGCTGCTGTCCAAGGGGACATAACTCTGTTAAGTTTGTAATTTATGGAGAATAGCTAAGTGCCATAAATATCAAGTAAATACAAATAATTTTTTTTTATGTATCTTTACTGCATATAGGATTGTACCAATATTATATATATTGATGACATTGTTTTATTATCATGTTAGGGATATTACACAACAAATCTGTCAAATAAAATTTTGATTATTGAAAATCAGTCTCATGTATGGTTTTACTTAGAAATATTGAAAATAAAGATTGTTTAACATGTTTTAATTCAAATCTATCTTTATGGTCACGTTTAAAGTTAGGTCATTACTTACAAATAACACATATTTACTAATTCTTTTGGATGACCTTTATAGGCAGGTTTTGATGCATACTTTGTTGGAGATTTTTCCTTTATTTTAGTGCTTACTTTGTGGGAAATGTTCCCTAATTTCAATGCATTCTTTTTGGAGATATTCCTCTAATCATTCACTATGAAATTTCTGTTGTGTCCAAAAAAAGCAAGCCCAAGTAAGGAAAGACAATTTTTAAAATGAATTTGTTTTTAAATAATTTTAAATTATACATTGTGTCACCAAATTATCTATCCTTTACATTGTTGGTGACTTTGGAGGCCAAGTGGTTAAAACCGCAGACTTACAGATCACAGTGCCTCTCTCAGCCTAGGTTCAAATTCCACTCAGGGAAATCCTAGGGTGAAAAAGTTTTTCAGTTCGCTTGCTGAAGGTAAGTGGTTTTCTCCAGGAACACTGGTTTTCTCCTCCATTCCAGAACAGATACCTCAATAGAAGTGAAAGAATCTTGACTGAGGCGAAAAAAACACCTTCATTCAAATCAACTCCTTTACTTTTTTTAACAGGTTAAAAAGATATTCATTTAAGGACCAAGGTTTGTTAGTTTTCTCCCTTAGCTAGTTCAGCCTCACAACATGAGGTCATTTGCAGTATTAACTCATTAGTTCCCTCATGACCTGTAAGATAAACCATTTAACCATTCGAGTTTCCCCTTCAACTACTGGTTCGTAAAGACACTCGATGTTTAGAGAAAGCATAAAAATATGAAGACTATATACAGTCAATCTACCACTATACTACATAACCTTCATAAATAATTATTCTTAAAAAATAAATAAATTATTGTGATATTTTTATTGATATACAAAGATGATATCTAAATACTAAGCCAAGTATTTTTAACTTTATCTAATGTATTCTCTAGCATTTTATATATTATTGAATATACATATTATATAACAATACTGTTATATGAATAGGTATAATAGGTATAGCAATAGTTCAATAGAACTGAATTCTATTTTAAACTAAAAATGTCTGACAAAAGTGATTTTTCACATCAGACAAAAATACTTTTTGTCGGGCATATCCGGCAAATATGACTGTTTCTGGACCCCTGAATTATATATATATATATATATATATATATATATATATATATATATATATATATATATATATATATATATGATTTGATAATCATAATACAAAGTCGTGTATGTCAAAATTCTCTAATTGATTTTCTGTCTATACAAGGGATAAAGGCTCATTTCTGTTAGGACTGTCCATCTAAACCATAACATGTCTGAGTAATTCCTGTAAGAAAATAAAATGTATAAGTTTATAAATGCTAGAAGTAAACATCTCTTTGCAATGTCACTTGCTCTGTAATCTGTTACTTCCCAGATATTTTAATAGCACCATTCTGCATTTTACATTCTAAACACCAAGTGCTTTGTGAAAGAACAGTCCCTACCAATTTTAAAGTCTTGGTCAGACCCGGTTGGGGTTTGAACCCCAACCTCCCACATACGAAACAATTCAAGATGAGCAAGTATTATTGTCTGCAAGTTCACACTCTGGTGACTTTAATGTCAGTATGGGTCATTTACCAGGATTCTTTGTATAATAAACCAATCTTTAACCACAGCTGTATGGTCAGTTGGAATCATATTAATTTTACATTTGCAGTTGCAAACCCACCCCCCACCCCCCTCCAAAAAAAAAAAAAAAAAGTAATGTAACAAGATTCCCAGAACTAATGGTCTCTTTCTGCAACTCGCAAACCATGTGTTTCATTGGCCAATGCTTAAAGCATAAATACAAGATTTACTATTCTTCTAGCATCTATCAAAGCCATTTTACTTAATAAAAGTATTTAAACCACACAACTGGATACTGATATGTTGTAATATCGAGTGACTCTCTAAAGTAGGTTGTTTTACAATCAGATATTGTGTTTTGCACACCTACTTCTTTTCTTTGTGGTTCCAAATTTGTCATTGATAGCATTGCTTTTGCTGAGTACATTTTATTATCATCACCATCATCGACATCATGACCACCACCACCACCACCAACATCATCATCATCACCTTCATCATCTTTATTATTATTATTATTTTTTTTTAATATTTTAAAACGATCCAATAAAGTCCCCATACTTTCAAATTTGATGTCGCAGTACTGCTTTACACATCTGTTCAGCATAATTTACATGTCTTCTTGCAATATTTAAACCCAAACCAATAATTCGGTGAACCCACTACACAAATATTGTACAAGGAGACGTTGGATGAACAAGTATTTACAAAATCTCGGCATTCTGAAAGAAAAAAAAAGAAATATGTTAAGGGTCAATATATATGTACAGTGCAACTTCCAAATTATGGCCCTTCCAAAAACTGATCACCACCACATACTGAATGCGCGATACCTGTTCTGCATTTATCCTTCTTTGTTTATATTAATTAAACATCCATAAACCTGTCCCTCTGAATTCTGAACACTGACCTTTTTTAAGCGTATATAAAACATAATGTAAGCATTTAAATTTAACTTTTATTTCCGTAATTAATATAACGTACTGGCAAAATGTGTGTATATAGCATACAAAATAACAAAACACAGAGAGAGAGAGAGAGAGAGAGAGAGAGAGGAGAGAGAGAGTAAAAAGAAAGGAAAGATTTATTTATGGAGAAATTCCTATAGAATAAATTCTTGGTTTTTGTATATTATAATAAATCATAGATATAATTATAATTTGGTCATGCACAATTACCTTATAGAATATTTTACAGAGGTAATTTTTCTTAAAACTAAACACCAAACACTAAACTTGCTGTGATATCTCAACACAAATGAAATTATCTTAACTGGAACATAAACCCTCTTTCACTTACAAGATCTCGTTGGCAGAATGCCAACAGTCGAATCTTTCTTGAGCAGATACTATTGTGGTGAGGTTTGTCAGTTCCCTTGCCAAGGTCTCTTGCACTCTGGTTTCCTCCACCATCACAAAATTGACCATCTCAATATTAGTGAAACATTTTTAACTTGGGCGTAAAACACTATTACTCAACTCAACTCCCTCCCTTTCACTCACCTTACAATATGATATACTCACGGCAGAATTTACAGGTGTTTTTGCAATTATCTATAGCAAAGTTCAGGTAATAATTATTACCACTACATACAGCATAAAGTGTATTGTAGGAGGTACAATAGTGATTTCTATCTACTGAAATGCATCCTGGTATTGTTGGGACTCCAGTGGTAGTTGTAGAGACCGTTGTTGTGGTACTTGAAGCAACAGTTATGGTTGTTGAAGCTATTGCAAATTAAAAAATGTAAAAAGTTCAAATAAATTGTCCATGGTTAGATGTAACAATAATATGTTATATTAAGCTGTTAAAATTACAGATAACTAGTGTTTTATATTCATTCCAAAATATAAATGATGCCAACAGATATTGTCATTATACCTTTTCAAAGCAGTACCTAGCATTTGTAAATGCACATATTTCAACTTGATAAAGTTGGCCTCTCAAAAAAAATATGAAGAACGAAAATCAAATAGGAATGTCCATAAGACGTGTAAAATCAAGTTAAATTGATAAACCCCCCCCCCCCCCCCAGCTGGTGAGGCCTTAACTCTTTCCATCAAATTAAAAACAAAACAATTGACTGGAGATCAACGGTGTATTTAAGATACAATGTTTTAATTAAGAACCCGACTTACCATTTTCATCACAGTCCTTTAACACAGGTGGATTGACTTACCATTTTCATCACATAGTCTTTCAACACAGGTGGATTGACTTAAGATTGTCATCACTGAGTTCTTGAACACAGGTGGATTGACTTATCATTTTCATCACATGATTCTTGAACAAAGGCGGATAGACTTATCACTATTACCACATAGTCCTTGAACACAGGTGGATTGACTTACCTTTTTCATCACAAAGTCCTTGAACAGAGTTTAACTGACTTACCATTTTCATCACACAGTCCATGAACACAGGTGGATTGACTTACCATTTTCATCACATAGTCCTTGAACACAGGTGAATTTACAGCCAGAACACGTGGTTGTTTTTATGTATGGAGTCAGTCTTATATCATTTCCTCTGAAACAAATAAATAACAATTAATATTAAATGTTATACATTTAAACCTTCTGAGATCAATATAACAGGATCACTGTACAAGATAATATAATTAATTAATAATAAATATTAAAAAACACATCTTTAAACACATTTATGACACTTCACAAATTGAATTTCAAATGAATTTTCAATCCATGATTACCAATTTAAATTAAAAAATAAATTCAATGTATTTCATAAAAAATAAATTAAATAAATAAATAAATAAATAATGTTAAATAAGAAAATTTAAATTTTCAATGAATTTTCAATCCATGTTTACCAATTTAAATTAAAATGTTCAATTTCTTATATTAAAAATAAATAAATAAGAAAATTAAATTTCCATTGAATTTTCAGTCCATGATTACCAATTTAAATTAAAATATTCAATTTCTTATATTAAAAATAAATAAATAAATAAGAAAATTTAAATTTCCATTGAATTTTCAGTCCATGATTACCAATTTAAATTAAAATATTAATTCAATTTCTTTTATTATAAATAAATGAATAAAATAAATAAATAATGTTAAATAGGAAAATTTAATTTTTCAATAAGTGAAATAGTTACCTCCCATGCTTATCTAACAAAACGGATAACATATTTTTTTTAAATGAAAAGAAATAGTAATATTAATTATAAAAATTAATTTTAACAAATTCTGGATACGATGATAAGTATACAAACAAACGGGATCATTGTAACTGAATCTAGATAAAAGAAATGAACATACCATTTCTAATAATTTAATTCTAAAAATAGAAAAAAAAACTGAAAAATTAAGTCTACTTTTTAGATTATAATTTCAAACAATTTCTCTATACAGAAAATACTTATTAAAAAAATGATTTGCCTTTAATTAAGATATGGAAACTCCATTGAAATATGCGTTATATATTGAAACTACATGGAAAACAAGCATGGCATATTAGAACTACATAGAAAACATGCGCTATATATTTGAACTACATGGAAAGCCTGCAAGAGATATTAAATTAAAGGGGAAAATGCGTAATATATAAAAACTTTATGGGAAGCATGCGTGATATACTGAAACGACACATAAAACATGCTCGATATATGGAAAACTACATGAAAACATATGCGGTATATTGAACTACATAGAAAACATGAGCAATATATTCGAACTACATGGAAAGCATAAACGAGATGTTAAAATTAAAGGAAAAACATGCGTAATATTTTGAAACTACAATGAAAACATGCCCAATATATTGAAACTACATGAAAACATGCGCGATATATTGAAAATACATGGGAAACATGTGCAGTATATTGAAACTACATGAAAACACATGCGATGTTAAAACTACATGGAAAAAATGCGTGATATATTGAAACTACATGGAAAACATGCGTGATATATTGAAACTATACGGAAAACATGCGCGATATATGGAAACTACATGGGAAATATGCACGTTATATGCAAACTACATGGAAAACATGCGCGGTATATGGAAACTACATAAAAAAGGTGCGTTATATGGAAACTACACGGAAACTTGCATACACATGTTGGAACACAAACAAATTTTTCATTTGTTTTTCTTTGGCGCTATACGTGTTATTTTCTACTATGGACATTGTTATGTATAAACACATACCCTGGTCCGTAGTTACAGGCAAAGAAAAAGGCATTTCTCTGGAAAAAACCGGTAGGTAATTTCAAGACCGGACAAAATGTCACGGCACATCCAATATATTTACTGGTTCCCCAAACAACCTGAAATTACATCGTGAACAAAATGTCAAGACACATCTAATACATTTATTAGTACCCCAAACTATCCGAAATTACAGCATGGGCAAAATGTAAAGACATATCCAATACATTTACTGGTACTCCAAACTATCCGAAATTACAGCATGAACAAAATGTGAAGACACATGCAATACATTTACTGGTACTCCAAACTATCCGAAATTACAGCATGAACAAAATGTCAAGACACATTTATAACATTTACTGGTACTCCAAACAATCCGAAATCAATGCATGGATAAAATGTCTAGACACATAGTTAATATCTGAACTTGTGCTACAGACAAGCTGCAGTGAAAACAACGAAAAATGTGAACGCACATGATATGTATTTAGTGTCCCCAAATATATATTGTTTCACCAAAATAGTCTGAAATTAAAGCATGAAAAAAATCATGGCAAATGTAATGCATTTACTTGTTACCCAAAAAATCTGAAATTAGAGCATGAAAATGTCTTTGCGCATCTTAAGTATTTACTGCTAACCCCTCCCTCCCTCCCCCCCCCCCCCGCAAAAAAAATGAAAATTAAATAAAATTATGGAAGAATACTGTTGAAAATCTTAAGTATTTCTGATAGATCAAATGTCCCAGCATGTCTAATGTATTTATTGGTACCCCAAACATCTTGAGGTTAGACCATAGGAAATGTCACGGCACATCTAAAGTAGTAACCGGTGCCTCAAACAACCTGAACAAAATGTGTAAGAAAGAAAAACAATAATGTTTCGTTAAGCTTTCATGAATACTCGAGTTTTAAATAGCATTTTGTCATTTAAAGGGGTTTCGTTGAGCCAGTGGTCTAAATTAAAGCGCGGGATTACGGATTAAAGTGCCTCTCATTGCCTAGCCACTCCGGTTTCCTTCACTAAAAACTGACCGCCTCGAGAAAAGTGGAGGTCGTACAAAAACCAGTACTCTACTCATTTAAAAATATCAAAAGTTTTCAAATTAATATAATGCTATAAATAAATAAAGAGAAACTGTTCCGTTGTTCAAAGCTTGATTAATGAAAATTCAAAATTTTATTAAAATTAAATTAGCTATGGACAACAGTTTAACCATAAACTCTTTCTGTTTGCTTAATAACCACTGAACATTAATAAAAAAAAATATTGGCTTCATACACAAGATTTAAAATTTCGCTAGCCAACAGGTAAATCTAACAACTGTGAACATCTGGGCCCGGATAAACGCACAATGATACCTAACTGAATATTACATGTCAGTCTGTGACGCTACATATTATCGCCCATCAGTACATATTGACGCCGGCGACAATATGTACCGAGATGAGGCCTTACCGTTTTCATGCGTCCTTTTATTTATTATTTCATTTTCTAATAATTATAAATTTCTTACCTGGGTATAATGACCACACCTTCCTCCTGTACACGTGTTTGTTCTGTTATCGTAAAAGGGTTTTTCATTATACCAACTTTGAATAACAGCCTCTGGGGTAATCGTACCTGTTAAAATGAAATTAAATTTAAAATAATGAAAAAAAAAAACATCAAAACATTTTTAACACTTCTCTTGAATAATAAATACCCCGTTCCCTCTTACGACTGGTGTAATCTCACATGTTGAAATGAGATTAAAATAATCAATCTTCTAGACTTATTTAAAACACTGGACGAATCAAATTTTTAACACGTCTTCTGCTTTTAAAATAAATATCCGTTTCCTCCTATGGCTAACCGTGGAGCCACGGTGGCAGATTGGTTAAAATTTCAGCCTTCAAACCCAAGGCGTCCCACCGCTCTAGGTTTGAACCCGGTCGACAAGAAGTAAGAAATGCTTTTTCAATTGTCGTAGGACCTTTCTTGTTGGTTCAGCACAAGTATAATGATCTGGGTGGTCTGGAACGATTTTCTGCGACACTGCTGGCAAGTGTTCTAGCTCTTAAGTGCGCACTGGTACATGATGGATCAGAAACACTCGCATACTTCACGCACCACATTAACTTGTGTTAAGATCAACACTCCAGATCAACAGAAATTGTCTCGTCACAAGCAGTTGAAAAATTGCTGATGTGATGTTAAACAACAGTCAACCTAACCAACCTACCGATCTTATGGCTATCCATTGATCTTTCGTGTCACATGGCTTTAATCTTATACAAATTAATTTATCTCAGTCTCATAATTTTCCTTCGGGAATGGTCCTACTAATTATCTGACTTTAACAGGAGTCTATAATCTTTATTAGAAATAAAATATTCTTATCTAAACCCAAACAATTACATAATTTTAGTTTTCAAAGTTCAATTTCTAGTTTTTTCTAACTTACCTAACGTGGTAACCGCTAAATTCTCTCCAATGTAAGAAAAACCAAATTTGTTTGATCTTGAAGCAATGGTTGTGTGTTCAAAATAACATCTATTTGTCACTGCTTTGGCAAAAGAGGCTAAAGCAGGAGTTTCCAATCTGAAAATAATCCAATAATACCATTGATGAATATTACGTTCAGGATAGGGAAATCTTGCCCACGAGAAGTTGAATTTGAGTTAGATATTTTTAGTCCCAGGCCTGAATAAATCAGTCAGTTCATTCTTGGACTGAAATTAACATCCCAGGAATTCGGATTTTCCTTCTTCTGTACGAATAAACTCAGTTGAAATTGATTTTTTTTTATCTTATTTGTTGTAATGGAATGCATTTAGGTTCGATTCAGTTTAATTTTATTCACTCACAGAACACTGGAGGTAGATTAATATTCATACACGTGCGCATGTCGGATAATAATACACGTTTGTGATATTATATTTGGTAATTAAATATATGTATGTAAATTCACACATAAAATAGTTGAAATTAAAAAAAAATAATATTAATCAATCAATTATAATGCGTGGCATATAAATCAAATGATCAAATCGTACAAAAGTTGCAAGAATCATCCATGTATTTGAAAATCAACCTGTTCCTCATTTAAAATTTAAGCAGATGTTGTAACTGTCTATATTTCTTTCATTATTTAAGAATTACAGGTGTAAAAGGTTGTCGAGAAATTGAAGAACCGTTGTAAGAAAAGATGTTCAAAAATTTGTTTTCAGTCGTACCTGCTCAATGTTTTTGAATTAGAACACCAATAATAATAATATCAACAATTTATTTCAGTTTTGAGAAATAAGCGGATGATTTGCTTGTCAACAAATTTATATTCTGGAGCAATAACCTAACATTCTCTAATTTCTGATATCATCATTAAACATTTGAAATAATAATAATAATAACAATAATCGTCTTCATCATCATCATCAAGATAGGAAACGGAACACAATTAAAACTAGAATTTCCTAAAAATGACCAAACTTACCATTTTCTTCATTAAATAAGCGTTCTCTTGCAAGGCCTCAGCTGATCTCAGCTCGTTATGCTTATTAACTACAGCCGTTTCTAACGCAGCGGTATTTGTTATCGAATTAACTAAATTCAATCCACTTTGACGTTTAACAATTTTGTGGATCCTCGATGTCGTCCTCTAAAATTTTCGGAGTTTCAACCCAATGTTGATTTCCTTTATTCTGTATTATTAGCTTGGCTAATTCGTGTTTTTCTGGCGGTGGCAACATTTCTTCTAAGCCACTGACGTGGCAATTCAACAAAACGAAAACAACCACAAAACACTGCACGTTCATCCTGGCCGATTTGTTTGAATTATGATCCTTTCAGTTGATGGTCAATTATATATGCGGAATAAACAGGTACTTGCCAAAGTCAAGGAATTAAACTGTCAACCTTACCCACGAAGATAATTTTTTTTAAAAATTAACATAATAATGGTCAGTAGTGTTTGTTTGTCCTGTGTTGTCCTGTACGTTACCCTGTAATCATTTTTCTGGGAGCTATATGGATTTATATCATAATAAACCGTTTATATATCATATTGTAATTGTTTAAAGAACACAAAAATAAGTATGTCCTAAAAATTGTAAGAACCATATAAACACTGGTTCCAGTTTAACAATCATTCCTTAACCAAGATTTCCCTTAACATAAATCTGGCAAATTAATTTTTTTTAAAAATAATTTCGTTATTTAATGTTAAGATAACCACAAATGCCAGGTATCATTTTGAAGATCATTTTAAGATTATAACATTTTTATTAAGTTTTCTCAAAATTGTTTATTTGTATAAATAAAAAACAACAGATTAATTTAACTTTTGTTAAGGAATGATTGTGAAACTATAACGACAGTACCCACAAATAAAATTGTGTCCAGTGGTTTTGATAATTTTTAAATCGGATCGTTCAAACAATTTTACAATCATTATTAATTAAACATGTAGAATCTTGTTTAAATTATGCTGTTTTTTGTGGACAAACAATCAAGTTTCATCGTCAAATGCTTTGATGAAACTTTTATTGACGGACGTATTATTACTAACTACACAATTTTCAACATATTAAATTGTGCGTCTTTTTACATTTATCTTAAAAATAATCTATCTATTTATTTCTCTTAAATATTTTCTAGTTCAAAACATTTCAAATTGCCGGTTATTTCATAATTTTTTGGGAGAAATACTTCAAGTCTGAAGAAGTATAAATAGTTTGAGGCAATTGGTTTTATCGGCTGACAATACGTTTGGCCTAAATTTGGAGTATTAACAACGCCAAAAAAAAAAAAAAATAATAATAATGATACTAAACATTTTAAAAAAAACTGGTCAAGGATATCTTCTTCAAACTTTATAATTAGCAGATCTCCTATGCCCTTTTTATTAGATAGTATAGTTTTTGATTCAAATTGTTATTTTTTCTTTATTTCCTTTTTTAATTGGTAAGTCCGTTACTAAACCTTTACAAAAGATCACCAAAGTTCAAACACAGGTCTTTCTTATTTATTTGATAAGCAACTAAAACAATAGCTGGAAGAAACTTTTTTTCTAGATTATTTTTATCGATAATATGAAATACATTAAAAGATTTATTTCCAAGGTAAATTTATATATATAAATAAATAAAATAAATATAGTAATAACTTTGCTTAAGGCATGTATTAGTTTCCTGGTGGTCTTTACGTTTTTCATTTACCCCAAGTCTATTGGCCTTTCTTTTACAAATAGATTTTCTGGTGTCGAACATTTTATTAATTTTCAAATATATTTTCAGAGTTTCAAAATTTTCTAGAACATTGCGTACCACGTGGTCAGTCATCATAACGTGTGTGCGGAATCGTTTCCTGTGATATCATTTTTAACATGGAAATGTCAACCTACTATATGTCATTCTAGATTTAATGGCTATATATTTGCCCGTATAGTTGTTTAACGTCGCATCAGCAGTTTTTTGGCTATTCGCGACAAGAGTTATCTCTAAGGATTAAAATCTCATGAATATTTTTTGTTTTAAATTGAACTGCTATAGTCTTAATGTCAATCGAGGGATCCAGAGTGCTTCGTCGGCCTGAAGATTTTCTTCTACTTTTGATCGTTTATTATTTGAACTTTTATGGTCTTGGTGGGCACTCGGAGTCTTGTAAATTAAAAATGGTTAAAATGGATGGCATTAACCAGTAGTAGGAAATACTTTGGTGAGAACTGCAAATGTAACCAGATTAATGTCAAAGCCTCAAAACATGGACATGCATCTCTTCTCGTCTTTATCTTTGTGTTGTTGTCAAAATGGAACCCGATATCGCAATCTTAACATGTGATAAATATCCCGTAACGTAAGTACAAACGTTTGCAATGTCGTGTTTTAATATGGCTTTTGATAGCCAGTCAAATCCTGCTGCGATATAAGTAACATAATAGAAGTCACTAAGGCTTGAAGTACACCACAGTCACTTATTTTCAATATACCATATGACATTTACAGACGCCAAAAAACTTAATTCCTAATATTTATTCTTACTTGTTATCAAGCTTCGAACAGCGGTCAACATTGGTATCTATCTACTTCATACAATACTGAGTAAGTAGTCAGACATTATTTTGGAACTCGGTATGACAATCCAAAAAGGGGTCTATCTGCTGGATTTGCAATAGGAAATCAATCAGCCATATAATCGTCAGTGATATCTCCCTTATCACTGCATCCCATAAGACCAAGTCGCCAAAACGCACATCTTTAAGGTCAATGTTAACGAATCTCCACATTTCAATTACAATATAAATGTGTATTTACTAGAGTTTCACCTATGTATTATTTATAGTAGAAAATTCAACCAAAATTAGGAAGGCAACAGCATGACAACCAAATTACATGACTGTTATTTCTTCTCAGGGAGACAAAAACAAAGTGACCTTGAATGACAAATTATGTTTCAACTCTTAAGTACTTTACCATCCCACCTACGATTTGTAATTTAATTTAGCTGCTAATTCGTACATTTCATTTATAATCATTTAACACAAAGGTGATTGTGGGAGAACGTACTTTTCGTGATAACTTTCAACAAACTAGTCTACAGTATTAAGATAAAAAAAAGTTTTTTGTTTAAAATTCTTTTATTTTGAAAATATTTGATAAAAAAATAACAATGCACATATGAACAGCAAACAAATGTCTTAATGCCAAGAATTCACATTAACTCTCTTATTCATTAACATGGACAACAGTTCCTTTTAAAACCATCCCAATTTCAAAGCCGTTCTGCAAAAAAAAAAATTATTATAAAATAATAATAATAATGATACAATGCAATTGAAATATTTGTGTCAAACAAGAGTTATAGTTAGTCATTCTCGGCACGAGATCGTTGTTCTCGTGCAAAACTGTCGCCCAAACGCTGAGAACACGAACCCCGAACGTTGTTCGCGGGTCGAAATTCCACACTACCTATTCAGCAGGAGTGAGAAGAACAAAGATGGCTGCAAACTAACGGTAGGTAAACAACCGCTATGTGTTATGTATTTTTTTTTACGTATCCCGTTACACGTGGGTTTTGCATACAGTTGCCGTCATGGGAGGAGCGTAAGATGACATTTCGCCGTCCCACTGAATGGATTAACCACGTGGTTTGGACTCCTTGTCTTGAAACTTGGTTGTCGAGCTGGTAAGACGTGTAACCAACTTCTGTAATATTTTGTACATGTATAAATTTCAGTCAGTCACATTTTTAATTTAGAGTATATGGAAAAATGCGTCGCTGGCCGCCATATTAACTATTAATGAGGTTGTTCCCAGTGTTATGGCGATTTTGCACGAGAGCAATTTTTACTCGACTCTAGTGTTGAAAAAATAGTCTCGCCCAAAGACACCCGATAAGTGAGAAGGTGTTCTTAGAGGAATTTGCCGCCATATAACAAAAAACTAAGTGACCCAATAAAATGTTCAGATACTGAAACTTCATCAACGAAACAAATCAAAAATACTTAAAACATTAAGGTAACGAGTTCAAGACAAAATTTAAAAACTTCTATAGTAGGACAGAAAGTTTCATGAAGAACAAATTTAAAGTATCAAAGTAAATGCAAGGCTGTTCACGTGATGAAATGGTTTGTTGCAATGAGCTAGGTTTGATTTCTCAAAAAGTGTTATGCCTGAAACATCAATGGTCTATCTGCTCAAACTGTTGGATTTTTCTCCAATTCCGATATTCCTTGTTCAAGTTATCCTTTGGTATTCTACAGTTATCCGATGGCTGTTACTTTACAACTTAATTTGTTTTTCATCCGTATCTCACTAAGATAAACTATACTTGACACAGACGTTTTTGCCTGTCTGCGGCCTAATGAAAAATATTGTCTTAGTCAAAACGTTTACGGAATATGTAATTTGAAAATTCAGTATTTACATAGAATCAAAATGTTTCAAATAAACAAGTTCCTTCTTTGTAAAAACAGAACATAGAAATAAAAAGATAAAATATATCGGACATATCATATATATATATATATATATATATATATATATATATATATATATATATATATATATATATATATATATACACATATATATATATATATATATATTTACTTACCCGTAGATGTTCAGCAAAACCCACATGTCTTTTTACAATATTTTTTACCATACCAATAATTTCTAGAACGTCTGCTGCACACATTGAATCTAGAATCGTAGGCCGTACAAATATTCACAAAATCCCGGCATTCTAAAATATACAATATATTCTCTTAACACAAGTCCTTTAAATCTTTGAAATGGAACAGACCAGCAGAAAAAAACATGGTAACGGCTAAAACAATCACAATCGCCAAACGATACAACACTGGAACCAAGAGGGAAAAAATGATGATATAATCTTAATACTAGCAAGAGGGTCGAAATCGATAGGTATTCAATTACATGTGTGGTACAACGTTTTGCTTGTATTTGGAAGATCCCTGATTTGAATCCGTTATTTCCCCTTTTTCCGTTAGATTTTTAGGCTCATCTTACCCTTGAATTTGGACAAACAACAGGTTGGTGTCGAGGGATCTGAATGGTACGTGAAAAAGTTGAATTCGCCGATTTCCATATTAGGTTTAGAGTTTAAGTTCCCGGGTTAGAGTCCTGTTTGGCATTTTTACCTTTCCTGATTCAAACTAAATGCCTGACTATGAACAAACTTAATCAACTTTATGTTCTAAAACAGTTACAATGGGCCAAATGTCACAATAATTACTTAATTTGAGTTCCAAAGAATACCAATTTGCTTCTGAGAAGGGGGGGTGTTAAGTACTCGAAGTTTAATTTCAAGTTGAAAACACTTTACAATAGCAAAAATGACATGTCTGTTGTGTAGCAGTTCCATGAACTAGAAATACCTACCGCAAAAGTTGCAGGTATTCTTACAGCTCCTGATAGCAAAGTTCAGGTAACCATTAGCGTAACTACTACTACATATGTTATAATTTGTTTTATAGTAGGCACAGTATTGGTTACGATCTACGGCTTTACACCCGGGTATAAGTGGAACTGAAGTGGCAGAAGTAACATCGGACGTGGTGGTCACAGCTGCAGACGTGGTCGTTGGAACAGCCGATGTAGTTGTAGGCGCTTGTGTTGTGGGTGTAGCCGCAGCTGATGTGGTTGTTGGTGCCTGCGTTGAGGTTGTCGCCGCAGCAGATGTGGTTGTAGGCGCTTGCGTTGGGGTTGTCGCCGAAGCAGATGTGGTTGTAGGTGCTTGCGTTGGGGTTGTCGCTGCAGCAGATGTGGTTGAAGGTGCCTGTGTTGGGGTTGTTGCCGCAGCAGATGTGGTTGTAGGCGCCTGTGTTGGCGTAGTCGCCGCAGCAGAGGTGGTTGATGGAGCCGCAGTTGGAGCTGGTGTAGTGGTAACAGCAGCTTTTAAAAAAGAAAGTTACATGTGTATTAGTTTGCTACTGAAATAAAAAAATTAATATATATCTTTTGCTGCTTTGTTGGTTATCAAACTTAACAGAATTTTTTGCGGCCATTTTCGGTTCTTACAGATTTTTGATCTTCATCATAAAGTTAACAAATTCAAGCATTTTATTTTCATTTGAAACCAAGTGACACTTGTGCTAGAATAACTTTACGAAAAAGTTCAAAAAATTAAACAAGTATTTTGTTAGATATTTGATTGAAACTTGAGTCTTTATAAAAATCTTTACATGAAATAAATAATTTTTGATCTAGTTCAAACTGTTCATAGAAAATAGTAGGAGAAGGTTACAGTATGAACATAAGTTATTGAATAATTTTGTTGTTCAGCTTGAAAAATGGAAAGTTGATCTTGTGAGTCAACAGTAAGTCGCTTAGTTCTCACTTAACTTTGTGAATAAGCAGTCAATGTTTTGTAAGTAAAAACTTTTTAAACCAACAAGAAAGTAACATTAACCATTGGCTGAGATAAACTGACCATTGGCTAAAACAAACTGACCAGACATCTGCCTGCTCATAAGAGCTTTACAAAGTCGGTTTTTTTCTATCGATTTCTTAGTAACAGGTCGAAGTTTTGTCTGAAACTTGACTCCAAATCCCATTTCAACTTTCTTTTGAGTTGAGAAGAATAGAGTTATGATATTTTACGCTCTAGTCAAGTTTCTTTTCACCAACATCGAGATGATCACTTCTGTAAGGGACAACTGTATATCAAAGGTTACTGGAGTACCGGAAAAACCAGCCGTGAAACGAAATAAAATGATAAACTTTCATACATTGGACTTTGTCCGACTAAGATCAGAACCTAGGAAGTGAGCGGCGCAGGAGTTGAGCTGAGTAAAGGTGTTTTACATCCCAGTCAAGAATATTTCAATTATATCGAGACGTCGCCAGCTATAGGCGAAACTAAAGAAATTTTGCCTGTGCGTTGCGTAGTCCGAGAAATCCGTAAAAGTTTACAAAAGCCGAAAAGTAAAATAAAACCGACGTCAGATTTCTCGGACTATGCGTTGCGCTGATGGCATTATACAGCGGGGTTCTTTATTGTGCCACGTCTACCGTGACACGGGACCTTGTTTATTTTATGTTCCCATCCGAAAGAACCGTGACTTTCATTTAGTAATGCCGAGTGCTTGGCGAAAGAACAGCCACTACCCACTTTCAAGCCTTTGTCAGACCCGGTCGGGGTTCGAACCTACGACCTCCCACTTACAGAGCGAGCACTCTACCAACTGAGCTACCGCAGTTGTCTGAGAGACGCAGGGGTTCGTAAACTGGAGCTTTTAACAATCTTATCCGAAAAGTGACCAAACATATCTGCAATGGAATCGTACGCGTGAAGCATGAACATCAAAATGAAATATGGTTTAGAATACCGTTAGCATCACATAGTCCTTGGGTACACGTATGTCCACAGTCAGCACATACCGTCGATTTTGTATATGGACGTTGACCGACGTAGTTTCCGCTAAAATTCAAAAATGAATTACATGTATTTTGAGAAAAAAAAACAAAGTAATAATAAAAAAGAAATATAATATTTAGATTGTTTTAATAACAGGTTAACGAAAAAGTTAGAACACTACGACAGAAAACTATAAAAGAAAAATGGCGCACAGATAAATTTACCATGTTACAAAACCTAGCAACCTGGAATGGAATATTGTCAATTTCACATTCCTTAAGATGTCTTGTTTGCACGTATCCTTCCGTGATTCATTTTTTTTTTCGTAATACTAATTTGTTTTTGTACTGACTTTCGCATGTTTCAAGCATTGAACTATGTACTTCTTTTTCAAAGAATTTTAGAAAATTTCTTTTTTTATCTGAATGATAACCAATTAATTTTTATTTTCAAATAAATATTAACGAATTTTGTCCATTTACACATGTACATTTTTAGTATGATTATTTGATTTAGTACTGAATAAGATTTGGTAACAAAAGAGTAGAGTGGAGTAATGGTATTTTAAGCTCCAGTCAAGATTTTTGCACTTATATAGAGGCGGTCAGTTCTGGAATGGTGGAGGAAACCGGAGTGCCCGGAGAAACCACCGACCTTCGGCAAGCGAACTGACAAACTTTCTCACACTAGGATATGTCAAGAGTGGGATTCGAACCCAGGCGGTGAGAGGCGCTGTGATCCGTAAGCGCGCGCTTTAGACCACTCGGCCACCGAGGCCCCCTGATTAGGTAACAAATTGGGCTTCTCGGTTCTGATAACAAGTTTACTTTTTTGATTCGGTAACAAGCTCGGTCTATTGATTAAGTTATAAGTTATGCTGCTTGAATCGATAGAAAATTTAGCATCTTCATTTTGAGAACAAGATATGTAAGTTAAATTGTTTAGTTAAAACACTGATCAGTTTTTAATTTAGTAAAACCTGGAGCTCATTTATTTGCATAAATAATAAAAGTAGAGCTTCTCGAGTGAATACAAAAATTTCAAGTGTTTTAATTTTTCATTCATCTTTTCTTGTAATTAAATGCACTTGTATTGATCTTCATGAAAGCAGGCATAAAAAAATAAATATGTTTAAAATAAATAAATAAAAAGTTACAAATAATTATATTTCCTGTATTGACCAAAAAAATAAGTATAGTTATAACACATTGTCATATACAATAGCTATTGTCACTCTTTAAAGTATTTTCTAGCACAACAGATTAGTTAATGTGCCAGTAAATCGTTATAGTTTAAGTGCATAAACGGCATAAGGGAAGTAACTCGTACATAGTGGATTACATCCTTCGGTTTCACATCGCAAAGTCTCACAAAGTACGTAATGAAGTTAAAATGCCGAAAGTGTATCACTTCGAAAGGTGACAAAAATGTTATACATGTTTAGGATGAGTTGAGAGTTGAGTGATGGTGTTTAACGTCCCAGTCAAGAATATTTCAATTATATCGAGACGTCGCCAGGTATAGGCGAAAGTGAAAAAAAAATTGCCTGTGCGTTGCGCTGATGGCATTATAAAGCAGGGTTCTTTATCGTGCCATGCCTACCGTGACACCGGATCTCGTTTATTTTAAGTTTCCATCCGAAAGAACCGTGACTTTCCTCTCACAATGCCGAGTGCTTGGCGAAAGAACAGTCACTACTCACTTTAAAGTCTTGAGTCAGACCCGGCCGGGGTTCGAACCCACGACCTCCCACTTACGGAGCGAGCAGTCTACATATGTTTAAGATGCATTTGTTCTATACATTGTATAGGGAAAGGTTGTATTTTAAACGTGCGTGCATGAAGTTGAACCACCAAACATTTGTTATCATAACTTACCCTGGTCCATAGTTGCAGGCAAAGTAATAAGCATTTGACCAGGTGTTGCCGTTTGTGAAAGTCATTATTGGACAAAATGTCACGGCACATCCAATGTATTTACTGGTATCCCAAACAACCTGAAGTTATAGCATGGACTAAATGAGATTAAACATGGTTAGTTATAGAAAAGCGTTAGTCTGAACAAAATGTCGTTCCATATAGAAATAAAATGATAAAGTCCGAGGTGTTAGCGTGCAATATATATCGATATTGCACGCAAACTTTGTTCCGTTTCGGAACTCCCGAATCAAATTTTCATATTGCACACTTTGTCACTGACACTGTCGTTGGAATTGAAGCTGAAGAGGACAATTTTTCCAAAAATGATATTGAACTAGTTCTTATATCAACATATACGAACTAGTGCAATACGTTGTGCGAAAATTCGTATTTTTGATGAAATACAAGTTGGAAACAAATGATGAGAATAGGATATTAGTCGCAGAGCATTTCTTTTTTTAAAAAAAAATAAAACTTACTTGAGTATAGTGGCCACACATCTTATCTTGTGGGCAACTGTTTGCGTCGTAATTATAATCGGGTTTCTCATTAAACCAAGACTGAATAAGACTCTCTGGTGAAGAACTTCCTGTAAAAGATTAATAATAGCGTATTAAATCCCTTGTATCTACCAATGAATAAGTTCAATATACCTGAGCTCATTTTAAATGCAGCCGTTGTTTGCTTAAACAGTTTTTATAAAGTTTAAACAATGTTGTTTCTCAGTTTAAGATAGCGTAAAAAGACAATCAATAGTTTGTTATTCTCTCCCCTTGTATGAATTCTCTTATTTCTGGAGATCGTAAACATTTATGATGGTGGGTACAGCGTATACGTCGTCAAATAGAATTTGTAAAGTTCGAATACAGTCGTGTCCCAGTTCAAGATAGCGTAATAAGCCAATCAATAGTAAATGTTATTTTCTCCCCTTGTATGAATTCTCATATTTCCTGAGATCGTAAACAATTTTGATAGTGGGTGCAACGTTTACCCCGTCAAACAGAATTTTTTAGGGCTGATTATCCTCCATTTGTTTCGTTTAATCTGTTGAAATAATTGAAGAAGTTACTATGATTTAAAACACTGTACTGTCGAGATAACCACCCACTGGCAATACCTTCATAGATGGTAAAAGAGGAAATTAATAATTTCATAGTTTAAAGAAAATGTTCAAAAATGTGATCGTTATAAACAGGGGAAGATTTCATAACTGACAGACATTCCTGTATCCCTTATAAATGGACCACTACGGTAGCTCAGTTTGTAGAGTGCTTGTTTGTATCTAGGAGGTCGAGGGTTCAAGTCTGACCAAGACTTAAAATAAGTTATGGCTATTCTTTCGCCAAGCACTCAGCATTTAGAAATGAAAGTCACGGGGCCTTTCGGATAAGACCTTAAAAACTTATGTCAGGCATGACACGTTAAAGACCACATCCCCCCCTGCACATTGACCTAAGCGCGCTAAAAAGGTCAATATTTTTGCACTTTATCTATAGCTGGTGACGTCTTGATATAAGTGAAATATTTTTGACCTCTTTCAATCTATCAATCAATCTCTGATAAATGGATAAAAGTGAGTCAGTCTCATTTCATTTACGTTTACATTTCCACTTACCTCCTGTGGTAACAGCTAAATTTTCTCCAAAATAGGAAAAACCAAATTTATTTGATCTCTCTGCATTGGTACTATGGTCAAAATAGCACGTGTCTGTTACTGTCTTCGCAAAACTTGCTAAATCAGAGTTTCCGTACTACAAGACAAACAACAAGAAATAAATATTAAACATAAAACATATATATGTGTTTGATCTAAAAAAATTCATGAATAAAACCGTTTAAACCTAAATGAAATATATTCACCATTATTAAAACTTAAAACGCCATTTTCTCTTGTTGACGTTACCGCCTCGATATAAGCGAGAGAATCTTGACTGGGACGTTAAACACAATGTTTATATATATATATATATATATATATATATATATATATATATATATATATATATATATATATATATATATATATATATATATCTGTGTGTGTGTGTGTGTGTGTGTGTGTGTGTGTGTGTATGAGAGAGAGAGAGAGAGAGAGAGAGAGAGAGAGAGAGAGAATGCCTATCATATGCTTTAATGAATCATCGAAAATGCCGTCTTAAATTCTAAACGGTGAGTGTTTAAAATAAAAGCACCAACTACACTGCGTATCATTTTATATTTAGGTCTCGGGTTCGAATCGATAGAGAATCGATCCTTCGATCTTCTACTACCTCTATAGCATGTAAACTATCTTAGTAATTCTCTTAAAAAAGCAATTGCATTCAGAATTGAAAGTTTTGGGTTCAGTCACCGATTCTATGAATCAATGATTAAAAACAGGCAAATGTTTTACTTCAAATCCAAAATAAAGAATAGCCACTGCTATTGTCATCGAAGATAATATCATAACTACAGAGCATAGCATACTATAGATTTTAAATATATATATTATATATATACCTCAAGCTGCTGGAGTGATAAGATATAAATGTTATAAAAAAGAGTATACAATTAAAAATGTTTTACTTACCATTTTTTCCATTAAAGCAGCGTTCTCTTGTAGAGCCTCAGCTGATCTCAGCTCATTATGCTTGTTAATTACAGCCGTTTCTAAAGCAGCGGTGTTTGTTATCGAATCAATTAAAGTCAGGCCACTTTGACGTTTCACAATTTGGTGCTCTTCAATTTCTTCCTCTGACGCCACAATTTTAGGAGTTTCAACCCAATGTTGATTACCTTCATTCTCTACATTTTCTTCTACAAGCTTTCGTAATTCGTATTCCGGAGATGGCAATAATCGTTTACCATTGAAAGCTGTGTGAATATTAGCGGCATAACAATACGGAATAAATAAAACCGCCACAAAGTAATGTGCGTTCATCCTGGGTGTTTGGATTTATTTCAAACCGAAAAGCGTTTGTATGTGAAACTGCTTGCCCATGTCAATTATATATACCCGAATAAATCACGTGACTGGTCGGATTGTCATTACGTCCGTGCCAGGTCGACCCAAGGATTCATAAATAAAAATATCACGTCATACTGTTTTACCCAAGGGGTTTTAATTGATTAAAAAAACACAAGAATGATTGGACATAAACAAATTTAAATTTGTACATCACGCATAAGGTTCCGGATTTAACATCAAAAGTATAGGGCCTTTTCTGCTCACCCGTTTAAAAGCTTGAGATTTACTTTCTGATCGTTTTTAATCTGTGCCACAGTGGTTTTTATAAAGCGTTCGTAGTTATAGCCGCTGATTATAAATGAGACAAATATAACTTAACTTGAAACGAATTTTTGTCTCACTTGAAAAGACCGCAACAATTTCACCCATGTGATCGTCGGTCGTGTTTTACTTCAAATATTAAGTTACGTATTAGCAGCCTAGATTAGCAACAAAGTTAAAAGCATCTATCTGTTTTTTTTAAGAAAAAAATTTTAAATTAAGCATATATCTAGTTTCAATTTTGATAATCATGCAGATATTTGTAACATGTTTTGTCATATCAAATGCATCTCAATCAGACATTTTTCGCAATAGATAAGAATCGCCATGCCTCTGGACGCCTAAGTTTGAATCCCAAATCTAAGAGAGAGAGAGAGAGAGAGAGAGAGAGAGAGAGAGAGAGAGAGAGAGAGAGAGAGAGAGAGAGAGAGAGAGAGAGAGAGAGAGAGAGAGTTGTCAGTTTACTTGCTGACGGTTGGTGTTTTCTCCGGGCACTCCGGTTTCCTCCATTATCTCAGAGCTGACCGGGGCCTCGGATGCCTAGTGGTCTAAAGCGCGCGCTTACGGATCACAGCGCCTCTCACCGCCTAGGTTCGAATCCCACTCGGGACAGATCCTAGTGTGAGGAAGTTTGTCAGTTCGCTTGCCGAAGGTCGGGGGTTTTCTCCGGGCACTCCGGTTTCCTCCACCAACCCAGAACTGACCGCCTCGAAATAAGTGAAAGAATTTTGACTGGAGCGTAAAACACCATTACTCCACTCCACTCCACTCAGAACTGACCCCCTCTGGATACGTGAAAAAATCTTGACAAGGGCGTAAAACACCATTATTCAACTCAACTCCACAATAGACACCGGACAGTTCAGTGTCACTAAGAAATTTTCTCACATGAACACAATGACCTTTGATTTTAAATTATGTTATCATAAAGGTGCCATGTGCAGAATTTTGAGTATTCCTTTTTGAAAAGAATAAAAAAAAAATTGCACATAAAAAAGCACAGACTCAGATTATTCTAAAATAACCAAACGAAGATAACATGAACAGAACTTACACCTATGAAACTATCAAATCGTAAAAATAATCAATTCAATAGTTTCTCAAATTTAAAGAAATTTGAAGTCTGTAAGGCGTATGCAGGTGTAGACAGTTTATCTGTTTGTCATATACCATTTTTTGAATTTAATCATAAAATACATTCAAAAAATGGTATATGACAATATACCATTTTTTTAATGTATTTTATGATTAAATTCAAAAAATGGTATATGACATGTTTAAAAGACAATTAAATGATTCTTCATCTTTGCCTTTTGGTAGGTGAGCATAACAATATAATGCATGAAAGTCCCTGTGATTTTTTTTAAAAAGATAGTAAAATGAGTTGAATTTAGGAAGAATGTAGGTGACACACAATCTTTTTTTTTAAATCTGGGCGTATAAAATAGGAAAAGGAAATCGAAAATAAAAATATTTTTCTTTTTTTAATACGCGTCAATCAATTACACAATTTTAAAGAAAACCACTTCACACCTTTATGCATGTTCATGCATCAACGACAATAAGACATTGGTAATGGGCGATTTTACTGATCAATTTTCAATATTTGACACGAACTTAATTGTTGTGGTGAATTTATGTTTTATAATTTGCGTTTAAAGTCCGGAGATAGCCAGTATGCATTCCATCTTGTTTGATAATTATTATCTTGCCAACCAAAATAATGATTTTGTCATGTGCAGAATTTTGAATTTTTACAAAGAAAAATATTAAAAATTCTGCACATGACAATAAGAGAAATATTCAAAATTCTGCACAAGACAATTTTCCCAAATAGATTGTAATGTCAAACTAATTTCATAAACACATGCATTTTTAACTCTAAAAACATATAATAGATAAAGTAATACAAAACCTATAGTAAAACAAGCAATTTATCATGAAAAAACATATGTATTTTTATTTATTTATTTATTTATTTATTTATTTATTTATTTATTTATTTAATATTTTAAATTAATAGCAAAATTTAATTTTTTAAATGTTTTAATTAATTGAAAAAAAAACCTGTTATTAGGTAGACAGCACATCGTGTCGCGCTCTTTAAGGGTGGGGAATATATATTGATGGCTGCCGTTTGGAGTTGCAGTCTCAAATGTTGGAATTGAAAACTTTATTCTTGTGATAGTGTTATGGAAAGTATGTTCAATTCATTTTATTCCATAAGAATACACTCATAAGATTTTACAATTAATTTTAAAATGAATATATTACAGTGTATGAAAACATTGCAAAATAAACATATTGAAACATTATACTGTATGTGCTTACAACTTGATATTTGCTTTAAAACTGGATTTTATTAGAGTTGTCATATATTTTAATTTTTTTAATATTTCATTAATTGTCATATTATAAATTTATGAATATTTAATTTAATGTTATGTTATAATATTTTTAAAAAATATTTCATTTATTAAATTTAAAAAAAATCATATAAAAAGATCACTGAAAATGAAGTTTGGTTTAATATTCAGCACAAGATATTTTGGAACTTTGACAAATTCGGTATAGTTTTCTCGAATACTGCAGTAATTGCATAACAGTAACTCCTTAAAAGCTCGAACGTCTTTCCCTTGTCTCCATAATGGCGACGGTTTTCATTGTAGACGTATCATTGTTTTTGTAGAAAGATTACTTCACGGTTGTTTGAAGTCTTTTACAACTTTAAATGTGATAAACAGCTAGAAGCGATCGTTTTAATTCGTGGGATTTTAATATAAATATTGGTGTTTTCTATACCATCTACGTATTTAGTATTGTTTAACAAAAATAGAATGGTCACGATTTTCATCTCTGACCATTATAACGTAAAGATTCTATCATTTTACCTTGTAGATTTTTAAATGACCCTTAGTCGAATGGTCAGGGGTCACATACATGTCGTTTCTGGTTCGACTGTCCGAAAAAGTCTAAACTCATGGATAATGTGGTCATAAAATTTAAAAAAAAAATCTAGAAAATTACCTAATAAAATAACGAATATATATATATATATATATATATATATATATATATATATATATATATATATATATATATATATATATATATATATTATATATATTCTGTTTAAATTTGAAGCAGTTTTCTTTTAACAGTTTCAAAACATGAAATCTATTGAAAACGTGTGTGTGTCTGTTTAAATTTGAAGCAGTTTTCTTTTAACAGTTTCAAAACATGAAATCTATTGAAAACGTGTGTGTGTGTGTGTGTGTGTGTGTGTGTGTGTGTGCATATAACATACTTAATGAATGCGGATAGACATTTAAGGAAGTGACTCATATGAAAATTTTATGCATGACCAAATAAAAGTTTTAAAATCCTTTGATAGATGCATAGCTCAATATTGGTTTAAATTTTCTTGCCAATAAAATTATCTTTGGTGATAAAAAGTATTACTTATTTACATAGAAACTACGATAACTTTAACGCAAAAAATATAAGCGTTAATTATGTACAGCTATAACCGTGTATATCTGGCTATTCTATAATGATGACAGGCATACCCGTGAACAAAACTGTGTATAGAAATATTGCTTTATTTTTTTCATAAAACATTTAAATTGTCCTCGGAATGTGCAAACTTGGTAAAAATAATAAAACGCTTGTTTCTTTTCATCCCCAATGCCTTCTTTATGTAAAATTAGACAGCCTCGGTGGCTCAGTGGTAAAGCATACGTCTCGAGAGCGGGAAGTCGGGTCATACATGAGAAAATTTGTGAAAAGCTTGCTCACAAGAAAGACTTTGTAAACATTGTACTATTCTTGATGATGAGATCCATTTTTTTCTTCATTGTAAACTTAATATTATACCAAGAAACAAATTAATTGAATCTTGTATTATAGTAAATGCATGCTGAATTTATACATTACTCTGATATAAACAAAATCATTACTCTACTAAACCCATCAACACCCAACCAAGTTAAAATAGTAGGTTCTTTATAAAACAGTCTTTAGAAATGAGGACAGAGGACTCTTAGTTTTGACTTGTATTTTATTTTAAAAAAAATCACAGTTAAAAAAGTTTATAACAATACTGTTCTATGTTTGTGTATATATATATATATATATATATATATATATATATATATATATATATATATATATATATATATATATATATATATATATATAATTGTTTTGTGGTCATAGATTCAGTTGAATCTAAGGACCTAATAAAATAAATAAATAGATATTTTTATCTAACATTTCAAACATGTTACTTGACATTAAAATAACATATAGTGTCGACAGGTTAAACATGTGCCAGGATAATGTGAACCGGAAAGTGGTATGCTTGTCTACAGCATGCTGACTCTATGAGCTAGCACTTTTACAAAAAGCCGCCACGAGTTATACAAGACAGACCATAATATACACTCACACACCTTAGGCATTCATTAACTCTGTTAAAAAATCTTAGAGAAGAGATAAACACACACACTCTCTCTCTCTCTCTCTCTCTCTCTCTCTCTCTCTCTCTCTCTCTCTCTCTCTCTCTCTCTCTCACGATGATGATTATTGGCGTGTTTTTGTGGCTGGTGCGGAAAGTTGTTGTTGTTGTTGATTTTTAGAAAAATTTGCTAAGTTCGGGCTTTTTTATAAAAAATATAAAACAGTTATAATTATTTATTATTATTATTATTTTCAAAGTTGCAAAGTAATTCTTTCCAAAAGGATTTAATCCTATAATGCTATAATGCCAGTTTTCTTCCTTCAATTTAGTCAACGCAGGGCTGTTGGTAAACTTTTTCCTGGCACCTAGATATTACAGCAAATTTCTTTTCATACATTTAATTTTGTAAGCTCAAAGCGAATTAATGTAAAAAGTAAAGTGTAATCTTGACTTATTTTAAGAAGAAGAAAGACCAGAGAATGGTATGAGCTAAATTTACAATCGAGGTTTCGAAGCAAGCTGCGTCTGTATTAACTGGTGTCACCAATAACTATGCTTCTACTCGCTAAATTTCCCAAAAGATCCCAGCATAAAATCAGCGGTAGAATACATCGTAATATATAGACTATAATTATTGTGCTGTGAATTTCAATAATTTCCGGAAAAGTGACATTAAAACTCTAGATTAATCTAAAAAAAAACTCGGTATCCAAGACAAGATCTGTCAGTTAACAGGGCACGCTTTGTAATGTGTTAAAGCATGCTAGGCTGAAATAATACAATTCAAAAGTAGCACATGACAAATGCAAGCTTCTATTTCTTGACAAAGTTTGTAATATGTATTATAATTACTTGACGAAACATATTTATCGTTACTCTGTCATTTTATTGCAGATTATGGATACTATGCAAATACAAATTTGAATTGGCGCGCTAAAGGATTACAGTGCAACTTATCGCGTGGTAGAGGATGAACCAGGTAGAGGAAAAGGGGCTACCGAGCGAGCAGGCGAGCACCAAGCAACAGACAGCCAGGGCATGAGAAAACCGGTGCGTCGTCGAGCACGCGAAGAGAAAGAATTTTTTATTTTGAAATAAAAAAAATTGGGTGGGGTTATTTGAAAGCTGTTTTGCCTAATGGGGAGTTTTAGAAAAACGGAGCCGAAACTGGATGTTGAATTTTGATAGGATGAGGGGCCCTATGCCGGCGTTATTCGAAAAACAGGGAATCTTTAACGTGCACTGTCAGGCGGCCGGGTACACGGGACCAACAGCTAAACATCTTTTCAGAGAGAATCTCACTTGGGCAGTTCTAATTGCGAGAGTTTGTTAGTTCGTTTTTCGAATATCGGCGGTTTTCTCCGGACACTCTGATTTCCTCCACTATCCCATAAATGACCGCCTTGACTAGGGTGTATCTTAATAATTTGAATTGTTTTTACACACTCGTTTAAAGTCGGGAATTTTTACTCAGTGGTCTCAGTTAGCATGTACTTTCTTGTCTTTTCTTGCTTAGATTTTTATAGCATTAACCAGTATGGTTATGACTGTTGTGATGCATGTTTTTCTTCCTTTTTTCTCAAATATCTAGTATCTTTATTTGTCACTGTTTATGATCATATAGGTTTAAAATTTATCACATTGCAATTACACCTTCACAGTCGGGTAAATTCTCATAACTATGGAACAAAAGAACCACAGACCTTAAAACTGCTTACCTGAGGACATCACGGATATCAGAATATTTATATTATTTCAATAAGATTAACGAGCTTTTCAAACTTGATCAACCATTTATGTATTGATGTCATTGTATCTTGAATGTTGATCAAGGCCTACCAACTTTGCAAGCTTATTGAGTTTTAAAAAGGGTTTTTTTTTAATGGCATTTATGCCCTTCTTTATGATTTATGGTCACCTTGTGTGCAATTAAAAAAAATTAAAATTTTAGCTACTTCAGATCACTGTGACCTTGAATGTGGTTCTGGTCAGTCTGCTATGCAAACTTTGAGGAGCATCATAACGTGAAGCTATATGTGAAGTTTCACTCTCTGCTTTTTGATTCATAAGAAGAATATTTAACTTCTATAAGTCACTTGGTAAAGCTTTATAAACTGATGCCATGTATGAAGTATTTATAGCTAATGACAAGAAAATGTTTAAACCTTTTAAAAATTGAGGTAATTGTGACCTTAAATAAGCACAAATGTCTACCAGCTTAGACCATATTTGAAATGTCTTGTGCATGTCAACACAATTGCCAATTTTAACTGTAATATTATTTACTGGATCTGGAGAGGTTGTTAAGTGAAAAATTTAGGGATGATGGACCATGAATGATGCACAAAATAACATTTCAAAAGCTCATCTCAGGCATTCACTCGGGTAAGCTAAGAATTGAGACAATAATCTCAAATTTTCAGAATAAGTCTCAAAGCTACAATGCTTTTGGAAAATGCATAATTTAAAAAAGTTTTTTTTTTCATTCAGACCCTTTCTAAAAAAACAAATCACTTTTGTGAATATTTAAATGTTCAGTCCCTAAAACAGAAAAAAAAGGCAAAACGAAAACATCCAACCTTACATGAACTTGATGAAAGGGTGTCCTTGTATCTTTGTACAAAGGTGACATTAAGGGGGGGACAAATCTGTAATAATAAATAAAATGAAGTATATGTATTCAAATTTTTACTAAAACAAATTTTAATTTGAAAAAATTTACATAAATGAAGTTAAATCATACACAACAGTAAAACATCATTAATGTATAATAAATATGTATATCCTGTTTTCTTTGACCTTTGCCCTTTTCAAATTATCATACCACAGATATACAGACTGTGACTTGAACTACTAATACATTTCCATTTATTCTCCAAGTCCAATCTAGCCAAATCCATCTTGAAGACCATAACTTCAGGATCCTTTAACAATGGCTTTCATATGCAGACAGCTTAACTATGAACGTTGATGTAGTAAAGTGTTACAATAAATTCGTATTGGTCATTACAAAAATGGGGGCATTTTAGATTTGGCCTCCTGAAGTCTAAGCCCCACATCCTTGATGTAGGTGTGGAAGTTTATGCCGTCTAATGAAGCTATGCTTGCAAAATGGGGCCAGTCACTCCTTCTGAAGTAATCATTGGCTACAGAAACAAACACACAGAGAAACATATCACCTGGTTCATCAGTGGGTACACTGGAAACAAAAGCAAAGATTGGACTGGGTGGAGGGACTGTGTGGCTGCTTTATGTTCCACCTGGCACGAAGAGGACTTAGAAAGTTATGATAGATTTGACTGTCTTAATATATCTTACCTAACTGTATCAAAAACTAGGAGTGAATAATAAGCAAAATCAATTATAATACTATTAATTCAAATACTCTTGTTTCCAATGAGACAGAAAAATAAGTTAACAGTTTTAAAAGGGTCATTTTAAGACCCAATGCTTTTTTGTTGTTGTTGTTGTGTGGGTGTTAAACCTAAAAGTTTTTAGATTTTAGATTACCGGTATGAACAAAGCCATTGACCAGATATTAATGATGTTCATTTCATAAAAGATAACAAGTATTAACTACAATGACAATACTCTTTACACAATCTCAGCTGTGCTTGAGTACACGAAAGATGAGCAAAATGGCTTTACCGTCTTCTTTTAAAAACATATTGGAAATAGTGGTAGGGGAGATAACTTTTGACATACAGCTAGACCATTTACCTACTTTAACAATACAGGTCACATCACAATGAAAATATTATATAAAATCAAAAAAAACTTGACTTATCAAGTGTTAAAATATGTTAATGCTGTCTAATCCTGAAAGATTAACAAGACATTGGTTATGGTTTTAATGTCAGAAAACTTTCATTTACATTCCTTTATCTTTCTTATTGAATGACTTCCTTTAAACACACTCAATGAAATGCATTTACACATACTGTAGCATGATTGGTCACACACATAAAGACCCACACACACACACACACACACACACACACACACACACACACACACTGTAGAACAACCTGGTATACAGTGCAATATGTTTCACTTCTTCAATTGATTTTATATATGTCCTAAACACCACATCCTTTTTGAATAAATGACATGATCAAACATTCATCAATGGAATATTCAATGGTGAATATGAAATATGGAGTTAGTGAGTCATTTACTGCATTCCTTTCATGAAAAACATAGTGACTTAAATTTTAACTGAATGTCAAGATTGGAAACTTCACTAGATGTATCTCCATGGTAATTGTAAAACAATGCTATGAACTATGGGTAAAAATTCTTCTCATGATATCAATCTATTGCAAAATTAAATAAAAAACGTTTCTTATTAATAATTAGCAGTCCTAAGTGAACCTAATGTTAATGTCTTCTCATCATCTTTCTTTCCATCTTCTTATTTTTCTTTTCATCAACTTCTGGAGCTGGTTCAAAGAACCAAGGTCCGAGTATGTTAACCCATAATAAATAAAAAGCTCTTCCAGGAACCTATAACAAAATAGAATAAATAAATGAGAAAAAATTGAAAATTTTAAATTATTCAGAGTAATTTATCAGATCAAACAGTACCGTGATAATACAAAAAAAGTGAATAATTACAGGGGTGAGAAATATATGAGGAACTTATAAAACAAATTCTTAATAGGTAAAAAATGAAGTTCAGCAAATTTTAAAGGAAACCCTTAGAGGTGTAAAGGATTGTAAGTCTGATTTACAATTGAAATACATGTACCTTTTATACAAGAACCTACACACTAGGAAGGACCCAAGATGAATCCCTAACCCCAAAACCTTGAATAACACCAAACCTACACAAATATGTATTACTTTCTTAAATTAAAAAAAAGGTTTAGGTTTACCTAAATAAAAGGTTTTGAAAAATGAGTTTTGCTGAATGTGTCACTAGAATTATTGATCAAACCAATATTATCTTCAATTTGATGTGAGATGTTGATTCAGTCAACATGACAAGGCTTCAATATGGCACCTGGTGCCCTTCAACACAAGTCACTGATGTCTTTCTAGCACTACAGTTTTAGTGGTAACATAAGGGATAGAATATTTTCCAGACCCCAGTTTCACAATCATTCACTCAACTGAGTGTACACTCAACTCAAATTAGGGAATATTTCAATGTCAATTTCTAAGACATCACACAGTTAAAATTAAATATCTGGTGTAATATTTAAATTATTTAGTGTAGTTTTGTTGAACAAAACAAAACATTGTCTCATAAAACTTAAAATTTTTAAAATATTGATGAGAGAAAAATGGGAATCTTTGAGTTGAGTGTACACTCAGTTGAGTTAATGATTGTGAAACTGGGCCCAGGTCTTAAATGATTTCTGAACACCACTGCCTAAGAAATGACAATCAAGGAGAGTATGTGATTTATAAATGGCTGTAAATGGGTTGTCAAATAACTCTTTAAACGTACTATGTAAAAGAGGCAAATCAAAATTAGATGAAGAGGCTAGTACATGTATTAAAATTTTGACAACATATAATTTAGAAATTTTAAGCAACAGCGCTGATAAGTTAGCATTTTCAGTAGACTGAAATTTAAAATTCTGCATACATGTACTTACATGTATATACAGGTAGATATGAAAAGAAAGGGAAAGAAAATGTTTGGAAAAAAATTGCAATAGGTTACTGAATTACTGGTTAAAGATGAATTAGCTCTATTACAGAATAGGAGTTTCAGCAGAAATTTCTTGTTTAGGATAGATGAGGAAGATGCATATAGTAATTATACCTACCAGTAACCAAAGCAACCAGAAATAATTTGATATAATGCTGAGTGACTGTACTATTGATGTATACAATATAAGGTCCTTAGCATGTCTGAAATAGGAAACAGAATATTTCAATAACCAGTTTATACATATATTAATACATACATAATAGCCATTAGACAAAAATCTGAATTGAAACACAGCTATATATGTAAACAATTCATCATGACTGAGATAAAAACGTTTAACAACCAGCAGGGTAACTCTGTGTAGTATGGGAAAATGTAAGTTCTTTAATCTTTGGGTGACAAGCAGCGGTTGCTCTGTCATTTTACAATTCAGCCAATTACACAATATTTTTTAAAATTATTGTCCAATATTTTTGCTCCAAAATTTTCATGATTTCATTGCGACTTTTAATTTTCTGTAGCTCACTAGAACTGTTCCATATAAATTGCCAAAAAAATTTACATTTGACTTCTTTTTTATGCTCTTTACTTTTCAAGATTCACAGCTAACTCTGATAAAGGTAGATCACTGACTAGATTTAAAGAATTTTGGACATTCTTTTGTTTAATGCTTTGCAAAAGGTTATGAAAGAAAGTTGTACACAACCGAAATGTAAAAATTTTAATAAAATGTGAAGTTTTGTATCAATATAGATATGATATAATTTCTGAAATGACTTGACTAAGATTTGAAGCCAATTTTAATTAATACCAGCACATGGTATATCCGAGTCATATTTACTGCCCTAATCTTGGACTAGTAAGTAATAACCTTGGCAACTGTTAACCTTAATCTCACTCTGCCATTATTCCTTTACATGTTACACAACATATACATGTAGTAAGTAAAATGTTATGTTTATAACCATAAAGTATATAAATGTATCAAAGCATTAACATAAGACTAATTGATAGTGACTTACAATGTATAATAATATTCTCCGATTTGTGCTAAAATTGACAAAGTATTTGTTAAACAATGAAAATCTTTCTACATAATTTTATGAAGAAAAAAAATTATTCATACGAAAAAAAGCCTTACTCTGCCATTCCAGATTCCATATTTAAATCTATTCCTCCATCTAAAAGTACTCCAGTTTCTGAATATTTAGCCTTTGCCATCATGGATAGAAATTTATAACTTCCTAAGCTGACAGACAAAGCTAAACTGGCTAAACACTGGAAAAAAAAAAAAAAGAGATTTATTCATATTTCAATAAAATAAGATAAATGCAAGAAATATTCCTTTCCTTAAGATTAAGACAGTATCTGAGTATCCAATAGAAAAGAATAAAGAAATCCAAAAAAGAAGCAGCTATAGACTCTTAATGGGGATGGATTAGAGTTAAGATAGATATAAATGTCATGTACAATTATTCATTCTGTTTTCATTGATAGATAGCATAAACTTTAAAACAAAAAATACATCAAATAAATTTGAATACATTAAATTTAAAATCTTAAAAAATGTGGCTAAAAGTTTTACCACAATTAAGAAAAACGGACATTGTCTAACCAAACATTTCATTTTAAAATGAGAAAGAACTAAAAATTCAATAACACCAAAATGAAAATTAGGGATTGTCTCCCTTTTCCATAAAGCATATTAAAGTACTTTTATTGAAATAAGAAAACACAGAAAAGAAGTTAAATTCAACACATTTTTTCAAATCAATAAATCCTGTGACTTACCATATATCCAAATGTAAAAGTTTCCCAAAAGAAAAGGTAAGATAGCGCAAAGTATACAACCTACAAAAAAAAAAAATAAAAAGTTTACATATTAAGAATCTGATTGCCATTACTTTACAAATAAATATATCTAATTTTAAAAACCAGTGTTTTTAAAAAGTCTACTTCACTTCTTTAGTTAGGGCAAACATTTTGTTTAGAATTGTTATTATCATTATTAGTACTTTTTACTTTTTACTGTAATTCTTTTTTTTTCTAGCCATGAATAGCTGCAATAATGCTGATTTGGCTTTAAATAATAACTTGCTTACTTGTTATTCCCTGTCATGTTTGAAGTGGAGTAAGGGATGGATTAGAGTTCAGATATGTAATGGTGTTTTATGCCCCAATCAAGATATTTTCACTTATTTCAAGGTGGTCAGTTCTGGGATGGTGGAGGAAACTAGAGTGCCCAGAAAAAACCACCGACCTTCGGCAAGCGAACTGACAAACTTTCTCACACTAAGAGCTGTCCTGAGTGGGATTAGAACCCAGGCAGTGAGAGGCACTGTGATAAGTAAGCACAGCCAAAGAAGCCCCTGTCATGTTTGAAGAAAATAAAAATTATATGAAATACAAAACACTTACATTTACACCAGTTACAATATAAAAGTAGAAGTTTAATGTAGATTTGTTTTCTTCTACAATCTGTTTTTGTCCTTTTGTGCCTTGCTTCCCTTTTGGCTAAAATATAAAACAAAGAAATAAAATGAAGACCATAGATAAAAAACTTTTTAAAAAAAACTTTAAAAAAAAAAAAAAAAAAATTTACAACTTTTCGAAAGATCTCAATTATTGTTGTTCAAAAAATATATGAACACAAGTTGGCTATGTCCACTTTTGTCACCAAAGTAAACCAGACAAACTAATGTGATATACAGTATTTCTCTTTGATTTCTATGTTTTTGCCTCAAAATCTTAACAATCCTCCCTTTCTCTCATTTAAACTAACCCATCACATTTCATCAAGTGATTAATAAAATTATCAGCAATTGTTGGAACCGTTCCCAGACAAGATTTAAGCCATAAACTTTAATTAATGGTAAAAGATTGATTTATTTAATGGGGTTTTATGCCCCCGTCAAGAATATTTCACTTATATCAATCGAGATGTAAACAGGAAAACATGTGTAAACAGACTGGAGATAGACAGCAGTTAGTTAGTTAATGTAATCATGCTTTATGTCTCAGCTAATATTCTGTCATTTAAATATGAGATACCGGTAGTCAGTATCCTTGAAATGAAAGAAATTGAAAAGTAACAACTTTCGACAAGCAAACTGCCTTCAGAATGTTTTTAACTCTTGAAAATTGATTTCGACTTCATACTTTCAAAAATAACTTTTATGGATAATTTTTATATGCGTTGACTCTTAAGTCTTGGGATTTTTTAGAAAGTCGATTTAATCACCAAATATAAGGGTCAAATGGAATCATTATCAAACTATAACAGGGACAAACGGGAACAGTATGTTAGAGCTGCCGTCTGTCAATACATCGATTTGTTTACTTCAAATGCGATTTGTTTGAAATAAATGTTAAACACATGCAACATTAATAACAAAATTAAAAAAAAGAAAAAAAATCAGCTTATGATGTAAAACTACAATGCGATAAATGACTATACAGTCGTGTAACTTGAAAGTGAAAATAGATAGTAACCTATGATTTTTCATTGCATTTTCTAGCGATCACTTCAGTAAATCAAAACATATAGACACTAGAAGCATGACTTTTGTTTGATTCAATACTTACAGGCATTTTGTGGGTATAAACGTTTTTTGAAAAAAGATAAAATTAAATTATTTGTCACCGTCAAACCATATGCCGGTAGGGTTTTCTTGCGTGGCCAAGTTAAATCGTCCCTAAGATGCTCTGTATGCCGCATAGAAAACATGTACAATTCAAACGTTTATGTGATTATAAATAAATATTTTAAAAAATCGAAATGGTAAATGAAGACAGACCGAGTTTCCGCATTTGCTCCTGTGGATAGGCTTATATTTTATCTTACATACCGGTGGTAACAGCGTTTACAGTCGACACTATTTATTTATTTATTTATTTATTTATTTATTCGATTAATTTTGTCAATACGTGACTTATTTTCTGAACGATTGTGGTATTATCTTTACCACCAGTTTACGACAAATTTTCTTTGACTTATTTGACTATAATAATAATAATAATAATAATAATAATAATAATAATAATAATAATAATAATAATAATAAACAACTCAAATTACATTGAGTAAGGATGATTAAATCCATTGGTATCATCAGAGACATACACAAATTGTGTAATCTTTGGTTTCATGTAGTAGTTACGACTGTTTCAATAATTTATAAGCTCATAAATACGTGTTTTACTCTCTTATTTTATATAATTTGTATCCCTGAACAGTATTTCTTCTAATTCACTTGTTTTTTGTGCTTTTTAAACCACTATATGTAGGAACATTACTTAATTGATTAATACTCATTATACCTACTAATTTTTTTTTACCTGTGTTACCAACTCGGTGGTTCAGTGGTTGAGTGTCCGCCTCGAGGGCGGGAGTCCAAGGGTTTAAATCCCTGTCGTGCCATACATAAGACTTTCAATTAATACTGCTTCCTCACCGTCGCTCGGCATCAAGAGGACAAACATTGACTGATTTACTCGGTGCCAGAATAATTTAACCGGCGTAGGGAGTGTTTTTTGTCTGTGGTAAACTGATTCGGTGAGTTATCACCTCAAAAAAAGTTTCAGTGAGGTGACGGGCTAGTACAACTAGTAGACTATAAAACACACTCGCACACGTGACTCACGCATACCGTGACGAACTTGTTCTTAGATTCATCTAAATTCAGTAGTAATAAAAACTTGCTCTCGTCGAGGTTAGCTGAAAAATTGCTGTTGTTACGTTACAAAACATTACAACCAACCAACGAACTTATTTTCATGTATTACTGTAAACCTAAATATATCGCAAGATAATTCTTACAGTAGCGCATTGTTTTAGTAACTGTTGGTGTTGATAGTCGATAATAAAGTTGATTTACAAAATGCACAATTGTTCAAGACCTTTTTGTATTAATTTGAGCATTTATCCATGAATACAATTTTTCAGTTTGCTTTGTTTCTTTTTACTTGTACTTACTTAAAATGTTGTTATTAAACTAAACTACATATTAAACGTACAATTATGAATTACGTATTAAATGTACAATTAATTTGCAAGTTATGCAAATGTATCTAGATTCCATTTTAATTAATGAATGCATTGTTATGGTATGTTACCGACTGTCATAATAAAAATACATCTTACTTGAGCTTATTGCCTTTGTCAAATTTACTTATGTCGACAGTGTTATTTCATTAGCATTATTTTCTATCAAGGTTGTTTATTATTTAAAATAGAATCTTGATATAATCATCTTGTATTTAAAAAGATTATATGAAAAAGGTTGCATTTATTTAAAAAAAAACCTGATGTCCGCGATGACTTTTGAATGACTTCAAAGTCGAAATCATAAACCAGGGATTTACTCGGGGTATTAGTGTTACATGTATACTGAGTAAGTATAACACATCTCTCTCTCTCTCTCTCTCTCTCTCTCTCTCTCTCTCTCTCTCTCTCTCTCTCTCTCTCTCTCTCTCTCTCTCTCTCTCTCTCTCTCTCACACACACACACACACACACACACACACACACACACACACACGTGAGTGGATGAAAGTTTTTTATTTCGGATACCAGTGGCATAGATGTGAAGATACGAGTTTTAGTTATTTTTAGTAGAATTTCAAAGCTCACTCTAGACCACAAAGCTAAACTACGTACAGTACGGTAGCTCAGTTAGTAGATTGATCTCTTTGTATGTGAGGGGTCAGGATTCAAACCCCGGTTGGGTTTGACAAAGACTTGAAAATAGGTAGTGCCTGTTCTTTCACCAGACAATTTAGAAATGAAAGTCACGGGGTTCTTCGGAGAAGACCTTTAAAATCGATACCCTGTGTCTTGGCACGTTAGAGGACCCTCCCTGCAATTGTCTGAACGCACTGCAAAGGTCAAAATTTCTGTCACTGTACCTATAGCTGGTGACGTCTCAATATTAGTGAAATACTCTCGAACGGGACGTAGAACTCCATTAAATCAACTTTATGAAATAAACTTCATAAGTTGTTTCGAATGAGATTTTAAAACCCACAGTAAGCTAAAAACAACTTAATACTTAATGTTAATGTTTTTTTTTTTTTTTTTTTTTTTTTTTTTTTTGGGGGGGGGAGGGTTGTTATTATGTTTTTTATTTATTAATTAATCAATTTATTTATTTATTTATTAATTTCTTTCTTTATTTATTTATTTATTTATTTATTTATTTATTTATTTATTTATTTATTATTTTTTGCAACTTTTAAGTTTCAATCATATTAGGTATCCTCTTGTTTCCGGCTGAAGTTTTACAATCATTCCTTAACTAAGATTTTCCTTAACTTAAATTTAGCAAATATGAATTCTTATTAATTTTGTTAATTGTTGTAATATTTAGAAATTTATGATGTTATTTTGAAGACCACTACAAGCAGATTATATCAATAATTACTTTTGCCTAAATTGCTTATCGGTACTTTCAAAAAGAGATTGCCAAAAAATTACTGGCCAGATTTAAGTTAAGGAAAATCTTAGTTAAAGAAACTGGGACATGTTCTGAGAAGGAACTTAAGTCCCTGTAAGGAAACAGTAACTGAGGAGTGCTTGCCAACAGCAGAGTGCCAAATGCTTATATGTATTAAAAATTGTGTTTTAAGCACGGTTTTGTTCTTTTCTTTATTTAGCAATACGCGTAAACATCCATTATAACTAGTTATAACAAGTTTTTTTGTGGTATAATAATATTTTGTAAAAATAAAAAAAAAATATTGAAATTTTGAAGAAATCATAAACTCGGTTGACTTTACTTTTCACTTCAGTATCGAAAACATATAAATCAATGAAGCATGTCTTTTGATAAATCTACCATGAGATTTAACGTGTATTTAAAAATAGAAACAATACAATGTTTTGTCTCTGTAGGGAATGAGAGAGAAAAATAGGGATTATTATAAATAAAAAACTTCTTAAAGCAACGAAAGAAATTATAAAAATAGTTATGGATATGAATGAATAGTATTATTTAACAGATAATAGTGAAAAAGAGGGGTGGGGGATAGAGAAAAAAACCTTTGTTAAGTAGATTAAACCATGTGTAACACTGAGATAAGTCCTTGGACTATATACTGTCCCAAGATAAAAATCTTTGTCACCTCAGTACATCTCTTGCTCAAAATTTATCATCGATTTAAACCTATAACAAGGGAGATTAAATATCGCCAGGAAAAAATAAAGCGCTTGTGGGGAATATAATTCTACAAACAAAGAAAATGAATCATTTATGTGCATGTTTTAATTATAAGTCACACTGTTTTATTATGAAGAATTTGGATTTTTTAATCCTTGTTTGACATAGTTTTTAGATAATTATTGTAATTTAAGACACCCACGGAGTTAGGTATTGGTAAAAATTTCAACGGATGGATTTATGTTTACTCAAAGTTAGACAAAATATTGTAAGGACTCAATATTTTAGATCTCGGATGGTAAGAAGAAGGAATAATGAAGATAGAGAGAGGAGAACTGGAGAACTGTTACCAGTATCCTGACAGGTATAAGTTATGTCCATCCCACACCTGTGTTCTAGTTGACAAATCATGTCGTAAGTATAACTTTATTTATTTATTTTTTGCATTCTTTAACACCAATTATAGCTTAAAAGCCAGTAGTTTATAAATCCTCAACGTCTCCCGGCAAGGGGCATTTTAGGAAAGAAATACTAAGTCTACTTACGATTGAGCATTGTAATTAAAACTTATCATCAATATGGCTTTGTTTTTCAACAAAATCGATATTAACATGATCCTTTATTTTCATTCTTGCAATTTAAATGATAACTAGCTTTATTTCTTTCTTTTTGAAATTTCGAATTGGAACTTTTACACACTAAATTTCTAAGAGTGGAAGACGTCTCGATTTAAGTAAAATATTCTTGACTGGGACGTTAAACACCAATACTTAACTCAACTCTCTAAGAGTGGAAGTCATTAAAAATAAGAAAGAAGGAAGACAATATGTGTATGCAACCAAACCTTATTAGTTCAAATTCAATGCAAAATGCAATATTTAAATTATTTTAGTGACTTTTAAAACAAGATAGATGTGACAGTAATGCGAAATAAAATACGAATACCTCATGCCATTTACGACACAAAATTCTATTATCTGTCATTTTATCATAATACATGTATATACATAGAATTAATTTTAGCCAAGAAGTTTGAATTCTGGTGTGACAAAGTACGTGTAATATATAAGCATGTATATTCCAATCATTTACAGTAGAACGTGTCTATTTAGCCACGTATATTATTAGTCGGGGCACTGGTCCTTTTAGATAAGTAAGACCAGGTGAATTGTCTGTATTGAGCGGCACGTATTAGATAACCACAACTGGCCTTTATAGTCAGAATTGCAATGGACAGCGATTTTTATTCAATATTTATCGTCATTTAATCATAGCTGTCGATATTTTGGCCATTATATAAGAATTGTAGCTGAAATCATTAGTAATAACAAAAATAGTATAAGTACTTATAGACTCTATAAGCCAGCTATAAGCCACCTATAAGCCCCTTATAAGCCACTTATAAGCTTGCTTATAGACAGTTTTTTGTCTTGTGAAGTGTGTTGAAATACATGATATAACCAGAACTGTTATAAACCACACGTCCCTACCCCAAAATTTCAATTTCATCTCTCTCTCTCTCTCTGTCTCTCTGTGTAGATATATATATATATATATATATATATATATATATATTCAGTATCACTAATACTGAGGTAATTGATAATTGATGTTTTACAGCTTGTCAGCAAAATGAGTACCGATGCTCTGATGTCGTATGTATACCAAAATCTCAAACGTGTAACGGGAAAAATGATTGCGTTAATGGTCAGGATGAGCTGAATTGTAACAGTAAGTATATACAATATTACAGAATAACACTAAGGATCAAATAATGAGGCAAGGAAGTTTTAAGAAACATTTCACGAACCAAACCAAAGCTAATATTGTAAACCAACTTACATAACATCGTCGGTTAGAACATTGATTTTAAGACATCTAGACAGTCACTTTGAAAACTTCATTATGTATCATATTTGTATACCATATCTCGCGACGTTTTATGGCCTTGCAAATTAAGCAACATTGTAAATGTCAAAGTAAGTCTTCTTTGTAAACAACGTCGAAAGAATAATCAAAAGTAATTTAAACTGAAGAACACAATTGTTACAAAACATACCAACAGCTTACTATGTAAGAGACCCGGTGCTTCAGAAGGACAAGGGTATAGTTTTTATAAATTAAGTATATGTAATCATTATTATAAAATACGGACAGAGTATGATCATCTTTTAAAACAATTAATGTCAATTCCAAAATTCTGTTACTAATATATTGATTCAAAATTTTGAATGGTCAATTCCTTGCAACTAAAACCTCGGTGGCAAAGAGGTATAAACCTTACGGATGACAGCGCCTCTCATCGTCTACGTGGGTCACAGTAATCCTATTGTGAGAAAGCTTGTCAGGTCACTTGCCGAAGGTCAGTGTTTTTCCCTGTGCACTCTGGTTTCCTCCACCATCTCAGAATTGACCGCTTTGACGCATTTAAAAGAAGCTTGGCCGGGTTGTAAAACATCATTACTCAACTCCGCTTCTTGCAGAAAAAAAACAGTGGAACTAGCCAGAAGTTTTGTAAATATTATTACAGATACTTAATTTACCTTTTCATATTTACGTTTTAGCTATACAGAGAGTACAGAAAGTGGAGAACTATCTGTTTCCATAGTGATCAGCATTTCAGCTCTTTCTATTGGATTGTGTATATTGTCTGTAATCCTCGTGTTAATTTATGTCAAAAGAAAATATAGAAGAACGTCAGAGTCGGGTGAGTTTAACTTCAGATTTACTTGGGGTTAACCTAATATTTAAGGCGGGGTTAACTTCAAATTTAGGCTGGGTTTGACATCAAGTTAAGGCAGTTTTTTTTCCATAAAAATCAGACGAGTTTAACTTTTGTCAGACGAGTTTTCTTTTCAGGTTCATGGGGGTTAACTTCGGATTTTGATGTTTTTACTTTGGATTTAGAGGGTCTAACTTTCGATTCAAACGAGTTTAACTTTCAGGTTCATGTTGGGTTTATTTTTGTTTACTGGATGGGTTTAACTTCAAATTTGGATAGGCTTACCTTTAGAAGCAGGTGGTAATTTAAGATTCATATGTTCTTTCTAATGAGAAAAAATAAACGCATCATTTCCATTTAAACTGTAATATCTCCATTATTTTGTTTAAAATCCGTTTAGACTACATGACTGCTAAATCTAAGGGCGAATTGTTGATTAGAGACTAGCATTTACCATAAATACAAAGGTAATGTACATCTTAACCATACTTAAAATATTTAGCAATCTTATACATTTTTTTTTCCTTTTTAACTAAGTAAGCTTTTCAAGTAACACAATAATCACGGGATTTTCAGTTTCTGGAAACAAGTTTTTTTTTCATTTAGACCATTTTATTACTGATGCTTTTGTCTAAAGCTAGGCAACATATAGTGAACACAGCGAAGGGCATAACGATACAAAAAGGCCATAGAGGCCCTGGGCGCTCACCGGAAAATGATGTTCACTAAGCTTGATTTTGGACAACAATAGCTTGTATTATTAAAATAGATTTTTCCTATAATTTGACCTAGTCACCGGCTTATTTACCCAACTTATACGAACTTGAGCTAGCTTTTTTCAAGAGGATCATGCTGAGCCAGTTTGATGGAATTTGGAATAAAATTTCATATCTTTTCAGTAGATTGATCAAAGATACGCATATATAGTGCCATGTAATAAGAATTGTCTTAGGGTTTATGTATCCGTTGGTAGTTTACAAGTAAATGTATTTCTATATTTTCAGTGGAAGAACCATTACGTGGAGAAAGGTCATCTGATAATGATAACAATGAAGAAGAAAATGATAAGGAACAAAACAATGTAAATAACACAAAGCAACAACCAAACGTCACAAACAAGCAGGACAATAAACATGAGTATATTTTAGTTCCAAACATGGACACTATAGGAGATTTTGGACAAGGTATGCTGTGTGCGTCAACACCAAAACAAGGTGTGCGACAAATTCAGCGACTGGAACGAACCTATAGCGGTAACGTGTCCAAACCTATGTCTTCAAATAACACAAATTTACCGGATTTACTTATGAACTTGTCAAGTTCTAGGCACAACAGACGAAAAGTTAATGCTATTAACGAGGTAGCATTACAAACCATACCTTATATAGACTCAAGTCAGGAATATATAGATATATATAGGTGATGTAACTGTACAGACGTAAACTTATCCGAGAACACATAGGGATCCCATCGTGGACTAAGCTTTCTAGGAGAGTGTTCCAATTGGCATGATGTAATTATAGGACCAGGTATTTTTGGATCATGGTCCCATGTGCTTTTCATTTAATAAAGATCCATGCTTAATTGGTATAACGAAATCAAATTTAAAATGACAATATAAAAATGTTAAATCATGTCCAATTAAAGTGTTGTTTTATAATAATGGTTTTAAGAATTAAATGAAACTGCATATATTTCACTTAGTGGTCCGAGTCTGTCTGACCTGTCCCATTTCAAAGTTTTCAATGGCATTGGTCAGTTACATGTATTAAAAGATCTTACTTTCGTTTTGAGATTCACTTATATTCTCATAAAAATAGACATATATAACAGACACACACGTGTGCAAAATAAGGTCATCTACTCAAGTTGTTATTGGTTGTCATGGGTGATGCTCTAATAAGGATAAACAAGTATAAATTTGCTTTGCTCAACCACATGCTTTTATTGTATTGTGTGACAAGCTGACAAAATGTGGTTACAAATGTTAAAAAGTTTTACTAAATTTTTTTGAGCTCAGTTTTTTTAAACTTCTTATCAGGCACAAGGAGAGAAATGTTAACCTTTGTATGTCACCCATGCTCTTTTAAATGGCAACACAAAAATGTGATAAGACATCACCCTCCAAAGTTCTATCACATCTCGATATAAGTGAAATATTCTTTACTGGGATTTTAAACACCATTACTCACTCAACTCAACTCGCTCCAAAGTTCTACCAACATGTAACAAGTCACAAAGAAAACAAAAAATGTACATGTATCACATTTATAATTTATTTAAAATTAAAAAAATATTGCACTTAATACATTAGGCTCTGAGGTCTAGGCATTACATATACTAGTATATAATAATGTTTTGTTTTAATCCTCCAATTAAAAAATTCCATCTGCTCTGTTGAAAGTTGTGTATTCATTGTGAAGACGAACACACACATATATGCATTCCATTTCTGACAGCAATTACATATATCATATGTGTGACATTATTTTTCCTAAATTTGAAAGCAATGGAGGATTAGAACATGACATTTGCAAACATATTATAAATTTATAAATAATATAACAAAAAAAAAAAAAAAAAAAACCCAACTTCTTGACCAGGAATATTCACAGCAGACTAAGAGAGGATTGTTCTGATGATGTCTTTTTTTTTTTTTTAAAAAGGCATAATTTTTCTTTTAAAAATGATCAAATCAAAATTACAAAAAGTAGAGTCTGGAAACTATCAACCAATCAGATTGCATCATGCTTATTGATAACCCTTAAATACTTGTCACAAATTAAATTAACCAAGGACAATAAACACAATGAAGAAGTTCCATCAATATGAAATAAGATTAGAAGAGTTCATATCTGGAAACCATCATACAATCAAATTCTAATATGTTCATTACTCATGTATGGATTTTTTTTAACTTGACATATGTACATGTACTTGAACAATGAACACATTGACAAAGTGTCGCCAAATCCAATCAGGAATTGTCATTTAAAAACCAGTCAGTCAAATTTCAGCATTCTAATTAATTACATGTGGATTTTGCCCCACAAATTTCATTAACAAATGTAATAATTAAGATTCTTTTTAATCTGATCAATAATGCAGAAGTTATCATTTAGAAACCTATCAGATTTCAATATGCGGTCTAGTTACGCACTAGTTACGTCACATGTCAAACTGGACCATGTTATTTTCATGATAATTTTACATAAGTAGTTTAACCAATTCTGGCAAATGACACAAGAATTAGCAAAATTGTAAAACTCTATTTCAAAAAAACACAGAAAAACAACACAATTATCTGTTAATCTTGTGCGATAGAAGAAAAAAAGTTCCTTCTGTGAATATTTGTATTTCGTACAGTAAGCTTATAAATAGCTGCATGATCAACAGAATTATGGTCCCTTAAAAAACTTGTATCAATCTGCATCTTCAATATAAACACTTAAAAAGACAAGCTGAAGAAAAAGCACTAAAATTTATACAAGTTCTATAAGCAACTTTCAAAAGCATGAATCTATCTTTAAAGAGCTACATTAATACACAATTTTTGTATGGAATATCAAAATAAAATGTATAATATTCAGGAATGTCTTGATGCTAGTTTCATGCAAATAGCTTTTCAACTACTATTATTCTAACATACTGATAAAGAGAATGTAAGTACTGATCTAAGATGTTTTGAGTACATAATTATTTGATTTTCTTCAACATAAACAGTCAAGAGCATCCATTAAGATCAGCACAGTCTACATGCCATCCGTAGTACAAGATTTACCAATGAACATAAATGATTACGCTGTGGGTATCATACATGTATAAGCTCTTCTATATTTCATCAGAATGAGATAATGTGGCTGTAATTCATAAAGATAAGAAAAGATTCAAGAACCATTTGATTAGTTTAGGCTGTACTGGAATTCCTCAGCAGACTGTCACCATAGAAACACATCATTTGAAACTTCATCTGTGATTTATATGTATTCAGTAAATCTTCTAATTGTCTAAAATATAAATGTATATGAAAAATATAGAAATGCATTAGAGAGTGTTTTGTGAATTAATCTTTGATTATTCATTCTATATCTTATTGTAAACCAATAAATGATTTATTGATAGGTCTGTGTAACTTGCCTGAATTCTTCAAATTCAGAAACAAGATATGATGATGTACATGTATAATCTTGATAATAGAAAAGTGTTTCATAGTAAAAATAAGTTTTATTATAAAAGTAGTAATCAGAAACGAACTTAAATGTTTACATTTTCTGTAATAATACAATGATCCTGTAAATTGCTTATGTATGCCAATTTCTTATGTGATTTTTATCTTTATCTCAATATTTATTTTACATGGAATGGGGTAGATTGGAGTTATGTGGTTTAATACTTCAGTTAAGATTCTATAAATTATTATAAAGATCACATTAAGGTGAAGGATATTGCAGTGCCATAAAAAAGTAAAACCTATCTTTGACAAGCAAACCATGTTTCTTGCTACAATCAGCCCAAGTGGTATTAGCATCTAACAACTGAGAGATGCTCACAAACTCTTTACTGCATTCAAATGAAACAAAGATACGAATATTTATTACACTATTAACTATCTGATCTAAATAAAATCTTACTTTTTATCCTCTCCTTTCAATGTCTGTAAACCATCCAAAGCTTCCTTGAAGCAAGTGCTAAAATAGATATTGTGAAGATAAAAACCATGATTTCTGATTGGTACAGGTTTTTGCTGAGAAATCACAAAAATGCTTTTTCAAGAAGATCACCTGGAACTAAAACATTTGTCATATGAAACTAAAGGGTTCTAAAAGTCTAACTGTTTACAAATAAACAGGACAGTGAGTCCTTTTGTTTACTAAATTCACAAGATGATACAGAAACCCTTTATGTTTAATTACAAGTAGCCATTTTCAATCGTGTCATATGGCCCAGTTAAGATAATTTCACTTACATGTTTATCAAGGTGTTCAAATACAAATGTTCAGGTGACAAATGCAAAGAAGCCTTTTGTCAAGGGCATCAATATCTTGTATTGTCACAATTAAAGCTTCATTTATTTACAAAAAAGAAATAAATGAATGAAAAAATGCAACCTAAGAAACATTTACTAAGAAACACTTACCTTGCATGAGGAGTTAAATAAAGCTGGACAGTGTCTTGCAAAGCATTTAACTCTAAATAAGCCTGTAAAAGGAATAAAAAGAAATACTGTCAGTATAACAATATACATACTAGTATACATGTATATCTTAAACTTTTATCATCTGACTAATATTTCAAACACCATGTTGATGAGATTGTAAGACTAATTTTCTTTACTTCATTTTCGTGGATGACTAAGAACTGTATAAAATTTCAGTTACATGTATGTGATAAGCCTAGCAGAGGTTTTTTCTAAAAATCTAAAAATTGTACATAAGCAACATAAATGACTTGATACCATTAAGATTTAAACATCAGATTTTTGTCTATAACTTTTCTTTTTTTATCTGGAATGGATTTTGGTCAAATAAATTTTAATTTGAAAGCCTTTGGTTCTCACTCTTAAAATTCAGTTGCTGGTTAGGTTTAATCTTTTCTAATTTAGGAGAAAAATAAAAGCTAAAATCATGTGCTTGGCAAAAGCAGACATTTCTGAAAAACACTGTCTTTGTTATATCTCCTAATTACATAATGTAGATCAAAGTCATTTCAGATGTCTGTACATGTACCATTTTTTTCAATTTTTATTTTTTTATTATTTGAGAACCCCAAATTTTCCATTTCAGCAATTTAAAAAAAAAAAAAAAAATATGGACACAAAGAAAAATAAAACATTTTCTATCTAAATTATAAAGTGAATTACCAAAATTATATCAAGAAGATAAGCAGGATTTGAACCAAGGAAGTGACTGGCACTGTAAGCAGGCACATTAGACCACTAAGCCACCAAGAACCTTTATAAATCACAGCTAAATGGACTGTTGTAACATTTTGGTAGAGTCAGATATAAGTTCATAATTCTTTTAAAAAATATTTTCAAACAATTTACCTGTAGTGTGCCATATGTACTAAATTCTGTAACACATTGAATCAAGCGTGACAACTCTTCTGTTACAGCCTCTATCACTTTACTCATGACTCTTGTAACAAATACTGGAGATACAGCAAACACCTACCATACAAAAATGTACATATACAGTAATAAATATGAGTTAACACTTCATGTTATCAAGTATTTGTGTTTTCAAACTGGAATATTACAAGAGAAAAAAAATGAACTCAAAAATGACAACCTAATATTCTATAGTATACTGTACTACTATAACCTGTATAACAAGTTAACCAGGATCCATTTTTTACAAAATTTAAAGGTTTCAGATCCGCAGACTGGACTAAATTTCTATCCCTGTTGAGTGGTTGATTTTATCACGAATGTTCAATCACTGTTATATATTTTTCACTGTTTACTGTACTTACCTCAGCATGCACTTCAATCATTCTCATTATGACTTCCTTCAGATAATTTCTTACACCTGTCAGAAAAAGATATATACATACATGTACATATATATTCTAAAAACATCTACAGTATAATCTGCTATAGAGTCCTCCTCTACATAAAATCCATCTGTTTATAACAACTGGTCTGAAGTATCCCCAATGGATTTTACTACATGTATATGATGAAACTCTTTATAAAGCCAACCTGTCTAATGAATGACTCTGACTTAATGACAACCTCTGTTTACCCCCCAAAAATGAGACAATTAATAAAATATTTTGAAGTTATTTGTCATACCAGATTAAAAGAATCTATCACCACTTGTGGTGCCAGATAGGGAAATCTCAACCAGAGTTCTAATATATCTGGTCCAGAACGAGGCTTGCCGAGTTCTGGACAAGATATACTAGTATTAGAACGAGGGTTGAAATTTCCCTATCTGACACCATTAGTAGTGATTGATTCTATTTCTTGCACCACAAAATATACAAATTCTATTAAAAATCAAAATTCAACATATGATGGAAGTGGCTTGTTAATACAAAAGACAGGAACAAGCGTGACGTCATAATTCATATTAACATTACGTCATATAAAAATAATGTTATATGAAAATAAACTTGTGATTGATTTAGAAAAAAATTTTACATTACATTTTAAATTTAAACTGTAGTTTTACCTGTTTCATTTATTTGTTTGTTCGAAGGTAAGCCAGATTCTTGGGTTTAAAGTGGTTCTCAAAATATCAATACACCTCTGATTTCATTGATAAATCTTAACGGGGAAAAAAGAGCGTGTAAGCTATCTTGTACAGGGGGGTGCAAGATTGAAATGTCTTGCACCGCTCTTTATATGAAAATTTCTATCTTGGGTGCAAGAAATTATTTTACAATATGTAACAGTTTGCACATGAAATGGCATCAAAAGTGTTGACAGAAGAACAGATAGTTTGGCTTGCCTGCACAGCATAATTATCATAAAATTTTAACCACAAACTTTTTACATTTTATTAACATTAGATGCAGACACATATAAGCAATGAAATAATCCCTTTTGTTATGCAAGCAGAAAAGCTTTAAAAAAATGAAAAAAAATGTTTATAAAAATTAAGCAAGTCCGAAGCTTCCACAATTCTTTTTAGATGTGTATAAGACATAACTTAGTTACCTTTAGGTTTCTGACAAGTTTTCCAATCAAAGCCTCCTCTATACATGTTGTGTTCCATTGTACCTAGTATAGGGTTGGATTTCTCCTCTACATAGGCCTCAAACAGCTTAGCATCAAGCTCAGAAAAGGCATCTTGTGCAGTCTAAAAAGTAATATAAAAAAGAGAAAAATAAAAAAATAGAGTTCATTTCTGAAGAAAAACTGAAGATCTAAGTGCATGTAAACAAACTTTGTAAATAATTGTTCTAACCCTTACACTAAAGGCCTTAACCATCCACCCACAACTCTTGAGAACTGAACCCCTATTCAAAAATAACAAATTGAATATAATTACATGTTGTTGTATTCAATTTTTTTGTGTGATAATCAATCACATTGCTTGACAGAATAGATAATGAACTCATTATGGATTTGAGCCCTTACCTAACAACATGGTACATGTATTTTCTTAAGCATGACATTTAAAGTCAATTAAATCCTTGTAATAAGTAATAATTACAGCAGATATGCTAGGTTTACCAAGTCTTGAACTGCCATCCTAGCCTGGTTGGTTTAACTGAGTGGAAGTGACATTAACTCTAGCTGATATGCCAGAAATTTTGACCTATGCAATGTGCATAGGGCAATGTGCTTAGATGGTTCTTTAGCATACCATGCCTACTTGTGACAAAAGCCAGTCAAATTTTTGAGATCTCATCAAAAGGACTACCTATTTTCAAGTCTTTGTCAGACACTGGCCTGGGACACATATCCTAGCCAGGGGTTCAACCTGCATCAGACTTTCATTTTATCCAAAGAATGGGGAAGGCATATGCTTCACAAACTGTGGTAAACATCAAAGTGATGTTTTATGCTTGAGAAAAAAATTGTATAATAATAATTACCTTAAGAGTTTTATTCATTTCTACATATCCATGTTTGTTCAAATTTTCTACAAGTCTGGGTATAACTCGTTCTACAGTATGATTACAATTACTTAACATTATAATCAATCTTTTGTCCTGAAAAATTTTAATGAAGCATTTAAAAATTTGTTTCTCTGAACATTAAAAAATTAAATTTTTTAAATGATTTTATTTAAAAAATGATCAAAAATTTAATAGATATGAAATTCAAATACAAAGCACAGTAGGAAATAGCAGATACTTACTGTAATTGATATTTAAAAATTACCCTATAAATGTTTAGTAATAAGCATTTTAATTTTGGACTTGTAAACCAGTGATAGCCAATTTTGTGATATATATATATAAGTGATAACAGCATAATTTAACCTAATTCAGTTTAAAATCAAGGATTCTCATTTCTACCACAACAAGTACCGGTATCCTGTTTAATTATTATACACTTTAACCTGAATATACTTTAATTACCTTTGGAGGTACATTTTCTTCAAATATCTCTGGATTTATATCAGATGATCTTTGAGGCTGATTTGATTTTCTGTAAAAACAAGCAAACAAATTAGAAACCCAAATAATCTATTCTTAAAATTGAAAGCTAAATTATCAATATTTTATACAGTAAAACTAGCACACCTCAAGTATAAATGCCTCCTGTCCCATGAGACCAGTGTCTAAAGGTTCCATTGCTTGATCAACACATTTGGTATTTCAAAAACAAAAAACCTCTTTTTCTTTATTAATTACTTTTTTAAACCACCTGTCTATAAAGCCCTCAAGCTTCTTAGGCTATGAGGCTGGTCTTAATACACAGGTGTCTGTATTTGATATACATTGTATACATCAGAGAACTGAAATGTGTATCTTTTTTGTATATTTTGTGGGATACTTTGAAACTAAACAATGGTATCCAATTTCAAGATATCCTCAATTAATGAGTGTAAGCAAAAGCAGAGAATCCATTAAATTAATAAGAGTTATGCCCCTTACACAGCTTAAATTTATAATCATTCTGTAGTAAGGATACCGTACTGAATTTTTGACAATGTTATTCACCTTATACAAACTTGCACATTTAAGCTTAAAATATTTTCGAAAGTTTATGCTAACTTACTTAGATAATGTATTTGGATGTTGTGGTGGCGTGAAGGACAAGCAATCTAAACATGGAGCAAATGCTGTGAGTAACAGTGAACATGCTTCTGTAGCATCCTTCTGTATAGTACGCTGACTAAATAACTGAAAATAAATTTGCATAAAAACTAACAATAGTCTAAAAATCCTTAAAATTTTATTTTCGACCTATGAAATTATCTTAGCATATTCTTTAAGATGCAGGGCCAAGTAGTTAAGTCTGAAAAAGTTTTGATATTAATACTTCGTGAATCTGGGTAGTAATTCTCATGAAGAGATATTGAATTTAACATTCATTCCATTTAGCTCATAAATGAAGTCATCTGGCAGAAATGACAACTAATCTAAGAGTTGGCTTTGTACTTCTGATCCACTCACATACCATGGTAATCAGCAGCCTGGTGAGCCTAACAGGCATGGATAGAGTGGACTAATGGGATTTTAATCCCAGTCAAAATTCTTCTCTTATATGAAGAAAGGAGGTCAGTTCTGGAATGGTAGAAAAAGTAGAAAACTAAGAAAAACCTTCAAGTATTGGCAAACAACCCGACAAGGATCTGACCAAGTGAGAAGGAAGATGAACCTTTAGCCAGCACTGAAGATCACTAAGGCCTTAGCTTGAACAGACTTTTAACTTTATTATTTAAAATACAATTAACAAAATTCCCCGGAATTAAATGTTTAGTTTATGATCAAGTAGAAAATACATTACTTTAACATAAACTTTCGCATTTTGACGTGCTGCCACCGCCTAAGACGACACCAGAAAAGTAACACCTAAGTCTTGCCTTATGGCAATGCAAGGCTCGACAATTATGGCAATAGCCAGGCTCAACAATTATGGCAATGCCAGGCTCGATAATGACATGTTAAATTTCCAATACACAAATCACGATGTTTTAATTACTCACCTCAGGTTCACCTTGTTTATTTAGTACTACTACTTCATGAAGATGCTGTATAGTCTCATTAACAATGTTTTCAAATAAAGCTGGCTGTAATAAAATAATTAAAATGTCAGATTATCTAATCAACAGTTTGTAAAGAAATTAACATGAAAAACAAAAATCTGCAAGTGCTTCATCCTGACTGATGGTTATACATGTAGATTTAATACACATACTTTTACAAATAACATGTTAATAAAGTATGTATTTTTTACAATTTTGTTGTTTTTTCTTACAGAAAATATCTTATCTTCACAGTCTCTGTAAGCTCACAGTGTCACAAATAGCTGAAAAAAATTACTGATGTGATGTTAAACAACATTACAACGAACAACAACAACCCAAAAACTCATGGAGATATTCTGATACACAAACGGCAGTCTTTTTACCCAGAACTATTTTTAATTTCTTATTTTTATTATGTAGTAACGTATGTTCATTCATGAATCTTTGATTAAGAAATCTTTGACATAATAGATTTCTTAAGAGCCGAGATGAAGTTACATTATTGTATTGATAAGACAGGGAATTTTTGCACCAATTAAGGAAAATAATCCAAAAGTTTTTGATTATCTGAAATTAATTCTGTTGTTTAAAAGTTCATCCAGATTGTCTGTGTTTTTGTTACATGTATATTAAAATCAAGATTGTTAAAATAAGAAATAAAATTTTAATTTATGACTGACATGTTTTAAACTAGTCATTTATTTGTGTATACAAACATTGAACCATTTATATGTGAACAACTGACCAAATAAGATTTCACACCCCATGATGATTATTTTAACAAAACAAAATGTCTTACCATTTGTACTGTTTTACTTATTAAAGATTTTTACATGCCATTAAGATTATTTTTTACAGACCAACCAGACTTAACAATCCTGAAGTTACACCTCAGATTTTACATGGCATCAAGATAATTTATAACAACCCACATAACTTACCAGTTGTGTTGTTCCACCAGACTCATCATCAGTTTCTACATTCCATGTTTCTTTGGTATGTAAAGCCTGTACATCTACAAAAAGAAACACAAGTTTACAACTACTGTCCAAGTCAAAAATAAAAAATAAATCGAAAATAAATTGTGGCAAATTTTCAAAGAATACTTTTATAAATAGTTTTTTTTAAAATTTGATGTAAAGGAAGCAATTGCTATGCACATCACAATTATCACAGAATATTTTTGCACAAAGTAAAACTTTCAGCTGAAGTGGGTGGGTGGGTTTACATGTTAAAAAGTCAGCCAAATGATGGATTTTTAGCATATGACATATTGTACCATCAAGGGTATCATTTCGGTTGTAAACATCATCAATTTACATGTAAAATCCCCAATGGGGCAATGTTTTCCTTTAATGCATAAAAATAATTTGGTAAATCAAGAATGACTAGAAATTTCAGCTATGCCTGGGATCATTATATAACACTCTTTCAGCTTATTGGATCTTCTATGAAAATTTTGTATAATTCATTGCCACAAGTACAGTGACTCTATGAGTACTATATATGTTCCAGGGAATACACAACAGCAGTATACATGTTAATGAAATAAAATGATTGATTAAATGGGGATTTACATTCTTGTCAAGAATATTTTACTTATACTGGGATATCACCAACTATAGATGAAGTGGCATAAATCTAATTATAGGGTGCACTAAGATGGATGCCGGGTGAGAGATCTTTAAAGTGTCCAAGCAACTGTGACATGGACATTCAAAGGATCCTAATAAATCAAGAAAGAAGATTTAAACTATATGTATTATGAAAAAATAGCAATAAAATAAGTACTATGGGTGTTAATATGGTAATAGTTGTGCGGTTCAACTGAATTTGTAGTAGGGTAACCATCCATCTAAAGTCAGTACTGTAAAATCAAAATGTAATTTGGAAATGGCAATTTTTTTAAATGTTATATTTTTTATTTTACTTCAATTAATTTCCAGAAAGAAGATTTAAGATACATTTTACTTACCTGATATGGCCTGTTTTAACAAAGTGAACATACAGTGAGTTCTCATATCAAGGGCAAGGTCATTGATCAAGGTCAAGGAATCTACTGAAAAGTCAAGTGTACTTAGTGATCCAACACATCCCCTGGAAATGGAAACATAAATTAGTTTGTAATACTGAGAAAAATTAATGATAATTATGAATAATAAACGCATTTAAATAATCAAATCATACATTCTGTAGTTTAATCATTAATATTTCTTGAGTTAGAATTTCATGGTTTTGCGAATCTAAAAAATTCTGTTGTGAGAAAATTTTGTGGAAATGGGTTTGGTGAGGGCGTTGGTAATTTAAAAGTTTCAATGACATTGAATTTTGTGGTTTTGACTTACCCACAAAAACAGCAAATTTTATCATCCATGAATATTTGTCATTTCACAGTATTTCTTAGAGGTTTATAAATAAATGTAATATTACATTTACTAATAAACCTCTGCCAGTATAAAAACCAAACAGACAAAATCATTTTTTATTATAATCAGGTAAACATGGGCCTTCAGACTTCAGTTTGGTAAAGTAGCTGTCTTTCGCTCTCTCTCTCTCTCTCTCTCTCTCTCTCTCTCTCTCTCTCTCTCTTTTTTTTTTGGAGGGGGGGGGGGGGGTAGGGGTTGGAAAGGTTATTAATTAAACAGATTATGTTTAAACACCTTATATCTCAAAGAGCAAATTGAAATAACAAAGAAAATAGGAACATCAAAGATTACCAACCAGCAAATAATATTCACTTAACCATTAACAAGGTCACAAAACAAAGATTTGTAGATATGTGTCATACAGAAAGCTGTGATTCGAACTAGCCTAAATCTCAGTTGTCAATGTTTTTTTTGATTATGAAATTATTTACCAAATATTACCAGACCAACTGGAAAACTACTGGTCTCATGCTGGTTGAATGACCTAATTTTGATACATTCGTATCATGTTATATCTGATTTGTTCATATGTTAAACAAGTAGCAAAAGAATGGATTATCATTCCTCGCAACACATAAGCAAGCCAAACATGGATCTCAATAGTAAACCAAAAACCTCTGACAAGACTATAACAAAAATCAGTCTTTAAGTCTTTTTTGTTCGTATACATGCTAGGTAACTGTCATTTAATACAAATAACTTTGGCTGTATTTAATTAGCCATGATAGGCCAATTAGGCTAGGCAGGCAGTTTGTAACTTTCATTTCTGACTCTTACCTGACATATCGTACACATGATGGAAGCCACGCACTAGGTATATCATGTTTAGATTCTGGCCAGATACCATAAACTCTTCTTTCTTCTGGTGCTACATTCTCTAATGACTGTGGCAGAAATGCTGCTCTGATCAGGTTAGTAAATAATGCTATTATATCATTTATCATTTGCTAGAATAAAACAAAAAAATGTTAGAAGATTAATAAAAATCTGTTACAAAATTTCACAAAATGAAAATTAAGAGGGCATAGAGTAATAAGTTCAGCTAAATAGCTCTCACATACATGTATATAATGAATTGTATGTAATCAATTTGAACAAAAATTATAAATGGTCATTACCTTGCCAAATTCCATGTTACAGCAGGCTTGGCATGTTAAAGAACCCTATCTGCCATTACACTAATCACACTGTAAAGGCTAAAATTCTGTAACTTCACCTATAGCTGGTGATGTCTTAATATAAGTGAAATATTCTTGACTGGGACATAAAACCCCATTAAATCAATCAATCGATTGACCTTACCAAACTTACTATTGTTCATCATGTAAGTAAGTATGGCATGGTCAATAACTTTAAAGGTTTTTACTAACATTTTACAAATTTTTTCAACTACATGTTCCTGAAATAACATCATTTTTATGGGTAAAAATCAATAAATGTACATGTCAAATGTAAATGGTAGACAGGCAGGCCTTTACAAATGCTGATTTTTAGTGAAAAACCCCGATTTAAACTTCAAAAAGCCGATTGGAAAATGTTTTCGATGTACCATTTGCTGACCACCGATTGACTTTACCGGTGTTTGTGGAGCCCTGTAGACAGGCATATATAAAGTGGCATCATGTGATTTGCTCACAAGCCTTATTAAAATAACTCACCCTAAACTGTAAATGTTTACTACTGTCTATCTTGAAGGCCTTTTCTCCTGTCTAAATTAACAAAATCACAAGTTGAATAAGTAATATATATCTACAGGAATACTTGTATTTTACAGTCATGTACATATGTAGAAAAAAAAAGGAATTTTATATGGACAAAAAGATCTTAAATTCAAATCTAGGAGATTGATTAATTGCCACTGAACACAGTAACTTCCTCCATTACACCAGAACTAACCATCTGGCTTTTAAGTGCAATAATCTTGTATAAACAGAAAAGTACCATTCCTTCCACCTAACCCAGAATCACTAAGATGTTTGACAATCAAGGCAAATTATACTGATTATGATAGCTAATCATACATGTACATGTATGTGCACTTATATGTCCCATTCAATCATTTTAATCTTTTTACAAATTAGGAGCTGTTAGAAAAAACAGACAAAGCCCAAAAGCAAAATAAACAATATTTTTGTAACTAACAAAATTTTTGTTACTAAAGTTAAGTAACTGACAAAGAAATTAATATCAAACAAGATTTAGAATACAAAAGTTTTATCTATGAAGTTACCTCTTTAACAATTAAAGACCCAGAGAAATATGCCTGTCCTAATTTCCATAAATCTGGAAAATTTTCAGCAACAATAGAAGTCAGTTCTTCCACAAATAATATTTTCTGAGGAGTCCTGAATTTCCAACCTGAAAATAACAAGATATGATTTGCCTACAAGAAATTTTCATCAATTTTTTCAATGATATTATATTTTCAAAATAAAGCAATTTCTCTATTTGAAAAATTGGCTTGAAGATCAGTTTCAACATTTTTCACTGTCTATTGGGTTCCATAAAATTTACAGGTTATAGCTTATCTCAAAAAGAATGGCAAACTTTTCTATTCCACACTGAGTGTCTAGTAGCAGTAAAATGATTTATGCTTGAATTAATAAGAACTTTTACTTATTTTTATTGTAGGTTACTGTTTGTTCTTTGAAGATTTAAAACTATATAAATATATAAAAGGAGAAGGTACATGTATATACATTTCCTTTAGCCATATACCATCTTTGTTAATATTCCCCTTACTTAATAACTGAACTTTGTCCTAGCAAGCAACACTTCAGTAGTTAAATTAATTTTATCTGTTTTTTATTTTTTTGGTTTCTGAAGACAATTACTGGAAATGTAATTGACATGTAAAAACTAGCTTATACAAAAAAAGAGTTAAATTTATTCTGTTAAACTGTACAGGTGTATAGTTAGTACCAGTATTTGTTGTTAAAATTACACTGTGGTGTGTGATACAAAGGCTGCTGGTATTATATTTAAGCAAAGTTAAATATGAGATGCAAATCTGGTAGGTGAAAACAAACGATTTAAACATACATACAAAACAGGTCTAGAAATTGGTTAAACACATGTAAAAATATTTCAAATAGTCATTTGGCAATGTGAACAGTTCATGCTGGTAGATTAAATAAACAAATTATCAGTCAGAGTGTTAGTGTAAGAACTTTCATGCATTGACAAGCATACCCCATGTTGAAATAAATATGATGTATATGTATTTTTCAAAATATTGAGGTAATGTGAGTTTTAATTCAAAGTGATTTCTTTTGTAAAGTGATAGTATGTTATAATGTTGAAAAATAGGTTAGTTATTTCCCTTTCTGGAAAAACCATAAAAACAGATTATTTTTTAAATTTTAACAATTAAAAGTACATAAAAGTTAGAAGTACATTCACCAATCAAAAAATAATATGTTATCATGCTATCTGAATATAAGTGTCATTAATTAAATATTCTGACATATACCTGACTGGTCAGGGGATACGGTGGATTTGAAACTAGAATCTCTGGGTTTACCTAAAGAAAATATATAAACAATTGATTCACCCTATTCCTCGTTTTATTAAACACTTTATAGTTTTTATAGTTGAAGTGTGTGTCAACATAATACATGTATAGAGCTTTTGACAAGTAACTGTTGTTAGGCAAATTTTTCTAAAATCATTGAAAGTTTTTTTCAAAAAAAAAAAAAAAAAAAAAAAAAAAATTACAAGAGCTGTCAATTAGAAAGTTTGGCTTAACCACAAATGTAGTTCATAACCAAAGAACTTTTGACACTAGATGTTAATGCTGAAACTCAAGCTGAGATATGACCTTTTTTAATTCTTTACTTCTGTACAAGAGAGCTACATTTATCACAATTTTAACAAGGTTTAGTTACAACACTCATGGACTTTTTTTTTACTGATGCCAGTAGAAGTTTGGTAATGATAGTTAAATTAAAAATAGAAAAGGCCCTAACTTAATAAAAATAAAAGATATGACTAAGATTAAAGTTGTGTTAGATACTACCAGTAGTTCTAGTCATACAAATCCTATTTTCAAGAAAATTAGAAAAATTATCTAAGGCATATTTTTAAACCTTTTGATGGCAAAATATACATTGTACAATGTTAATGTTTTGATGACTTATTTTACTCTGAAACTAATCAAATTTGAAACAAGAATTTCAGAGATTTAAATGTCTTGCCTCGTTAGTTTTTTACTGAGTAGAAAATACATTACTTTATCATAAACTTTTACATTTTGCCATGCCGCCTCCGACACGGAAAAGAAACACCTAAGTCTCGCCTTATGGCGATGCCAGGCTCGACAATAATAAATGTTTATAATTTTACCTTTAGCTAGTTCTACATTAACTTGTGGTGTTGTACCTCTCAACTGACTGACATTTCCTGAATCTCTCTCGGACTGAAGCCATTCCAATTCTGAAAATATCAAAGTAATCTCTCTTACACTAACACTTTTCTCAGTAAGAAAAAAATAAATATAATATTTCAAAATAGCAATAATAAAGAACCTAGAAAATGTATTACGTATCACAAATTTAACAAAAAAAAATACCCTAAACAAGAGGCCCATGGGCCTTAACGCTCACCTGAAGATTTGTACAATATTGTTTGCAAAGTGTAGTAGACAATATATTAAGTACAGAAACTTTAAAAGTTTTCTCAAGTTAAGAACTCCCACAAAACTTAATCAGAAATATATCAACTCACATTTCATTCATAAGTAGCTTATATAATATGCATGAAGTAACTGTAGTGCAATGAATAATTTCCAAATCATTAATCAATTTCAGTATACTAATGCAGCTATGTATTTAAGTATTCCTTTGTTGATATGACCTTGACCTTTGAACATATAACCTTGAATCATATATCAAAATGATCGTTGTTGTAATACCTACAATATTCTAATATACATGCCTATATAAAAACTAAATAGTTTTCAAGAAAATTAGCAATTTAAGTCTTTTTTTGCAGCTGTGACTTAGACCTTACAACATATGACCTTGTACCATACATCAAAATGATCGTTGTCACAATACCTACAATATTCTAATATACATGCCAATACAAAAACTTAATAGTTTTCAAGATAATTAGCAATTTAAGTCATCTTCTGCAGCTGTGACCTTGACCTTTTAACATATGAACTTGACCCGTATATCAAAATGATCGTTGTCACATACCTACAATATTCTAATATACATGCCAATACAAAAACTTAATAGTTTTGAAGATAATGAGCAATTTAAGTCATCTTCTGCAGCTGTGACCTTGACCTTTTAACATATGACCTTGACCCATATATCAAAATGATCATCATGTCAATACCTACAATATTCTATTATACATGCCTATACAAAAACTTAATAGTTTTGAAGATAATTAGCAATTTAAGTCTTCTTCTGCAGCTGTGACCTTGAACTTTCAACATATGACCTTGAACAATATATCAAAATGATCGTCATGTCAATATCTACAACATTCTAATATACATGCCTATACAAAAAGTTAATAGTTTTCAAGATATAGTGACAAATATATAATTTTTAGCAATTTCCCCACTCAGTGCCTTATAATTTCCCCATTTTGAGCCCCATGGCTACCATTTGTGCAAATCTGAAAATAGATGACCTAAGGATGTTATAAATGAAATAACTAAGGTATATCTCTTGTAGATTCAGAAAAAAGATTTTCAAAGTTTTCCACTCTTTCCCCCTTATGGGGCCCCAAGGGGACATAACTCCTTCATTTGTGCAAATCTGAAAAGGCTTCACCCAGGCATGATGGTTACCAAGTTTCATTAAATTTGGCCCAGTGGTTTTGGAGGAGAAGATTAAAATGTAAAAAGTTAACACACAACGCACGACAGACGACGGACGGTGAACCATCGCAATAGCTCATCTGAGCTTTCAGCTCAGGTGAGCTAACAAGTAGACTTATATTGTTTGTAAAAAATAATATTGTCATGAATTTTTTTGGTTTTACTTCCAAAAGATCAAAATTTTAGTATGAAAATGTTTTGAATACGAGTCATAATTTTGCTGAGTACATATTCATGCAAATATAAATACAATTGAACACTCATGTTATGTTTTTCTACATACATATACATTATTGTGATAAAGTCCAAATTGTTTGATCAAACATGTAAAGTGGTCTGTATGTAACAGCTGATCACTGTATAAAACAGTTGTTTTTATAAATGTTTAGTGGAAATCTTCAATGGACAAGACTATATGTACATTGAAATCTTAATTTTTTTTACTAATTGTTTAGATATACAGGAATTTAAGGTGTCATTAAGAATACTTCAAGGATGTACAATCAATATTTAGTTTTGTGAAAAATGTTCATTTATACTTTTAAAAGGAGATTGCTAAAGTTTACTGAATTTAAGTTAGAGAAAATCTTAGTTAAGGAATGACTGTAAAACTGGAGCCAGTATACAAACCTTTCTCTATGTGCTTTTCTTTACATTTAATAAACATATCTAACAGCCAGTGCTGCTGATTTTCTAAACATTCCCATGCTGGATCACCAGTACACTCTAAATTTATCAAATACCTGGAATAAATATAAACATTAATATCAGTTTAAATAAACTGCACTGCAATAATATTTATATGTCAACTTGTTTGTGTGTCAAAGCTACATGTATAATTTTTTTTAATAATGCCATAGCCAACTTGTACCTCAGCTAATAATATTCTTTATAAAAATCAGTCCTGATGATGGTAGCCTAGCTGTGGAAATATGTCAACATGATAAAAGAATACCATTATTTATCCTAAGTGTTGAAAGCCATTATTTATTTATTTATTTATTTATTATAACTGACTTATGGAACTCTGTTGAATACCACAAGGTATCCACTAAAAATAATTACTAGCCTCAACTAGTACTTTAGGGGTGTTGGTTTCCTTACCTACAATATACATATAGAACATTTACATATACATGTATGTATGAATTCAAGAACATGGAAACATGTGTATACGTATATGTGTTTTTGTATTTGTTTGTTTGTTTGTTTGTTTTTTTTTGGTTTTTTTTTTTGGTTACCTGATAAGTTTTTTCTGTTCCTCTAGTGTATTTGGTAATTCCATTAAGTTTTGTTGTAACATGTCTCTAAAGGAATTAATACGACTCTCTACCTCCTTGTAAACTAAAATAAACACATGTAACAGAAATTTCAGTGAACAATGTCAATTCAAAATCAAAACATAAGCATGTATAGGCATTTTACAATCTGATAGCAACATGTTTATTAGCCTATAACACTTAAACTGGTTATATTAAGTGATTTGTTTAAATATAATAAAAGTGAAGTGTTGGCCACCAAAAAAAGATGTCTCTGAAAGAGCTAACAGAAAGAAATTGTAGAGAGTGGAAACTCTCAAATTCCAACCCCTCTGATCATAAGAAATGGAGACATGGGGTGAAATCTGCCATGTTTACAGCTAGCCAGTCATCTGGAAGGAAGCCTACTAGTGTAGACAATGCTCCTGAATTTGCATGTTAAACAAAAGAAACCAATGATGATGATGATGATGATGATGATGATGATGATAATCATACCATCTGATACTGAACTTATTCCAAGTGCAAAATATTAAAATAGACCCAGTGTATACAATGCCATCAGGCTGTGAATGGCCTACATATTGATGAATAAAAATGATTCTTTATACAATATAACAACAACATATATGTTGCATACATAAACAAGAAGCAGCATTATTTTTGGACATAATTCCATATGAAATGTTATGAGGAAATGAATTCTAAGAAGTAAGAGGTGTAGAAATCAAATGACACAAAAAATAAGTACAGTAGCTCGACATTTTAATGCAACTCACCAGTTTTAAAGACTTCAACTTGTGTATCAGCAAATAATGATCTAGCTCTAACATAATCATTTATCACCAAATTATAGTCACCCTGTAATATATTGAAGAAAAAAATAAAATATTGTATTGTTAATTCCCTGTAGAGGGTACATGTATTATACGTCATTTCAGAAAACAACATTGGTATTTAGCAAAGGTCAGTCAATTATTGTAAATTGGGAAATTTTTGTGACCATTGTATTTTCACGTTAATTCAGAGTAAAGCTAGACATGAAAATAAAACTATCACTCATATAAAAAGTCAATAGTATTTGTGCTGGCAATCAACACATTATGTGAAATTAAAAGTATGCGAATAGATGTCCATTTTGTCTTTCACAAATATTAACTGACGTGAAAATTTCCCAATTTACAGAAGTATGATACAAACATTTTAAAACTAAATTAGATAGATGTTCAATCTATATTTCAAACTGTCAAATGTAATTGTTAATTATGATCTCACAGTTTTTTGGGGTTTTTTTTGGTGATCAGATCATAAATATAATCATGTTAATACAGAGATAGCAGTCAGTCTTTTGTACAAGAAATGAGCATCTGGTTAAACAGAAATTAATAAACAGAGGCCTATTTATATGAAAAGACTGGTTACTTTGTGTTATGTTTGAAGGCATGCAAGAAATTTTTTGTACATTTTAAAATCTTGGTTCAGACTATATAGGGCAGTAAGCACACAGTCTACCATAAACAATAAGTGCTTTTTCAATTAAATAATTCCAATGGTTCTATAAAAGTGTTAAATTTAAATAATGATTTTACCTTTTTTATATTACGTTCTATGTTAACTGGTAAATAGAAAAGAAATTTAAATCGCTGAAGCACACTTAAAGCATTTCTAGTTCTGTCTGCTTTATCCTTTCTACCCAACACTTCCTTAAATAATCCATCAGCACAGGATTTAGCCTCTAAAATAAAATGTAGTAAAATATATGTATGTAGTATTATCTGAATATTATAAAATTCTTTGATTATAATAGGTTCCGAAAAACACTAAAGTCATGATGTGTGGAGTTTTGCTGCTATAAGACTCAGCCAGAATTTTTCCATTCATTTACAGTGAGGTTATATCTGGGACAATGGAGGAAACAGGAGTTCCTGGAGAAAACCACCTTTTTTTGACAAAGAAACTTTCTAACAGTACCCAGAAGGTGAAATGCGCTATGATCTCTAGGTCAATACACTTTATCACCACAGGTCCTTTAGACGAGACCTTAAAAACTGATTCCCTGTGTCATGTTAATAAACCCTTCCTGCATACTGCTCTTAGTGCACTTCAAAGGTAAAAATTTCTGCCACTTCACCTACAGCTGTTGACATCTCAATAAAAGTTAAATATTCTTGGGACATAAAACCCCATTAAATCAAATCAAAATTTACCACCAAGGCTTCTAAAATAAGATATAGTGACAATATAATATACAAGATATTACTGTAAATGAAGGAGAGTAGGTGTGTTAGCCAGGTATTAATATACACAATTTATTCTTCAATCTACATGTATGTAAAACATTTAAGTAGACGTGAGTGAAAAATAACAAACTATACTCAAACCGATTGCTTTCCCTACCTACACGATCACAAACACTATGATAAAAACATCATTTTCAGTGATACCAAACTTTACACAAATTTATTAGATTTTCTATGAAAAAAAATATTCAAAATACATGTACACTCTCGGACATAAATTGACATAGATTGAAAGTAAATACAAGAATTTCACGGAATTAAATGTCTGGCCTGGTTAGGTTTTTGATTAAGCCGAAAATACATTAAATTTACTTTAACATAAACTTTCATATTTTGACACACCGCTGCCACCGCCACCACTTACGACACCGTAAAAGTAACACCTAAGTCTTGCCTTATGGCAATGCCAGACCCGACAAAAATTATAAATATCTTTTGTAGTTTATTAAAAATTGTCTGTAAAAGCTACATAAGACAAACAAGTGACCCTTATCTAAAGGTTCAAAGTACAGAGTTACAGGAGAAAATGAAAATAACAAAATTTAAGATTGTTATAAAAATGCTGCTTATTAAAAAGACATACATGTACTTACGCATTAATAAAACAGCATAAGAATTCATACAATCTCCCCGGATATCATCCACCAAGTATTTATTGTACATAGCTGTAATAAAAGAGAAAAAATTTTTATTATAGTGATCAGTAACGAGTCAAAACCTTCTATACTGCAGTTTTTTTGTTACCAGTACCGACAACTCAACTCAGTTCATCTCTTTACTTCCAACTACATGCACCTGATTCTGAAACAATACCACTACAGCATCCTATTCTTTGTCATCTGGGGCCTCAGTGGCCAATTGGTCTAAAGCACGCACTTAAGGATCACAGCACCTCTCACCACCTGGGTTCGAATCCCACTTGGGACAGTTCCTAGTATGAGAAAGATTGTCAGTTCACTTGCTGAAGGTCGGTGGTTTTCTCTGGGCACTTCAGTTTCCTCCACTATCCCAGAACTGATCGCCTCGAAATAAGTGAAAGAACCTTGACTGGGGCGTAAAACACCATTATTCCACTCCACTCTTTGTCATCTAATTCTATCATGTCTTTACTGCTGCCAAACTGCTTTTTGTTATTGTTTGAACAGATTTAACATCTCAAATACAACTTGTCAATATTCATAGTACATCTATACATATTCTGACAGTGTTTCATATGACTGAGAGTTCATAGAATAAGTACAAGTCAGGTCTATTTACAGTTAAGGTGCAGAAAGTACATATACACTCAATATCAACCAAAGCATCATTAGATAGTATATTAGAATCTACAAAAATTACTAAATTAATAATAATGATAGACACTGATTGCAGATTGGATAAAAGGTATTAAATTAGCTCTGGTTGTCCAAAAGCTTTTCTGGACATGTATTTGTATATGTTTAGGACATATACATGTATATATGTATATATCCGGTTATGCATTTAAATTGTACTTGTTTGAGTTTTATTCACAATCATAATGGTTACATCTTACCTTCTAGACTATCCAGACAGTCCAGTGTGGCAGATAAATTACTTTTAACAAATGCTATTGGTTCCTCAGATCTTTGTGTTGCTCGTCTCTTCATATAGGCTAAACCAGCTTTTAAATCATCAAAACTGTAATATAATATACATATAAACTAATATATGTACACTAAATTCAATACCATTGTATCAACCTAGGAGGTGGCCTAAAATAGTCTGAAGTATTGAAATGTTTAAATTCAAGATTTTTTAACTTATACCAAGGTGGTCAGCTCAAGAACAGCAGAGAATTTTATTTTCCCAGGTTTCGAAGTAAAGCGGGAAAAAGTTGTCTTAATAGACATGTCTACATATAGCATGATTTCACGTGGTGTTTGAACACAGGTATTATTTTGTTTTTGAACACAGGTATTAGTTTTGTTCGCAGTATGCGTGAATGATTTTGTCATTCTACATCAGGTTGACATCCAGTCTAGAGGCCCAAGATGGCCCTAATTTGCTCACCTGAGTTTAAATGTAACCGGTATGTCTTGATAATACCTGGTTAAGTCATAACATGTAGCCTGAATAGAAGAGGTTTCAGATAACATTATTTTAATTGTTTTATTGTTTTGGTTCTTAGCTATATAGGTCACTGTGAACTACTTTTGGTAGCCAAAGCGACCAGAAACACAAATGAGAATGGCAATGGTTTAAACAGTCCTACGTACAAGCCTTAAAAATCTACTCAATCTGAGCAAGGGTCTTATGTCATTACAATTACTTTGTCACCTCCTTTAAAACTTAAAAGACACAATGGTATTAGTCATTTGTAAATAGATGAAAACCACAAATATTTAAATCCAATTTCAAGTCTCATTTACCATGGATGACCATTCAACATCAATAGATCCCCTGTAAATTCTTTAAATGATCTGTTTTAAAAAGTAATTCAAAATTTGAAATTAAAGTTGAAATTACATTTCCTCAGGTAAAATTTAGATTTTCACTGGTCATTTAATTGATGGGTTGGACAAGTCAATATTTATTTTTCTAATTAATGACATAACAGTAAGAAGGTGAATTTTCAGTGATTTAAGGCTTTTCCGTAGGACTGTAAAGGTGCTATTGACTAATATGAATGAAATGTGACTGAGAAAAAGTCTTTTGATGGATGTATGGATGGATGGCAGAGTTCCTATCCATAACAAAAGCTCACATGAGCAATTTTCAGATCTGGATTTAAGACTTTACAGATTTGACACATTAAAATATTTAAAAAAAAAAAATTTGTAAAATTCAACTACAAATTATTTTTAAAAAATTGTTCAATTAATTTAAATAATGTCACATTACAATGATTTTGTAAAATAAAACAAAAAAAATGTGGCCTCACTGGAATTTGAACCCTCGACCCTTGGGTTGCTAGTATTGAAAAAGATAAAGGTCGAAAAAAGCGACTTGTATTTTACAGAATTTCATGAAAATTGTTAAACATATGTTTCTTCACATAAGAAAATGATGTTTGGAAAAAGAATTCGCCTAAATTTATTAATATTGTAATTTTGGTAAAAAAGTACTATTTACAATGTATAAAAAATAAACGCAAAAAGGCGTAACCTAATTTTTCACAAAATTGTTGGAATTCACAAACTTCGTTTATAAGATGGTTTAGATGCCAAATATCACATCAGATTTTATCTCAGTGAAGTGGTTTTGGAGAAGAAATTTTTTTTTAGGTTTTCAACTATTTTGGTCAATGTAGCTATGGCAACCTAAAAATGAAAAATTCATAAAATCTCTTCCATGCACCATTGTAAGTCAAAACATTCAGAAAAAAAAAAAAAAAAAAAAAAAAAAAAAAAGTGGCCCCACTGGGATTTTAACCCTCGACTCTTGGGTTGCTAGAATTGAAAATGAAATAGGCCGAAAAAAGCAACTTGTATTTACAGAATTTCATGAAAATTGTCAAACATATGTTTCTTCACATAAGAAAATGATGTTTTGAAAAAGAGTTCACCTAAATTTATTCATTATTGTAATTTGTGTAAAAAAGTACTATTTACAATATACAAAAAATAAATGCAAAAACGCGTAACCTAATTTTTCACAAAAATTATTGAAATTCACAAACTTGGTATATAAGATGCTGTAGATGCCAATTATCACATCAAATTTTATCTCAGTGAAGTGGTTTTGGAGAAGAAGATTTTTTTTAGGTTTTTAACTATGTAGGTCATTGTGACCCATATTTGGTAGCTATGGCAACCAAAAACAAAAATCTGAAAGGCAATGTTCTATAGATGTTTTTGACCAAGTTTAAACAAAATGTGACCAGAAGTTTCTGAGAAGAAGTCGTTTGAAGCAATTGTTGATGGACGGACGGACGACAGAGGGTCTGGCTCTATTGATACCAATAAAAAAAAAAAAAAGAGGTCCGATCACTTTTCTGGGGCTGTTAACACTTGCCATTGGACACAGGTTTTCTATGGTTTTTACTTCATTTGGTTTTACCTATGGTTTTTGCCTGGTGGTCCTCAGTCCATTAGTATTTGATAAATAAAAATTGTAGTTGTGAATTCTTCTTATACAACGTGAAATATGTATCATAATTTTTTTATGTCATATTACATCTTCTGTTACTAATGTCTTTAAATAAATGCCACGTTTGCTCACTTGATATAGCTCACCTGGCGCAAAGCATAATTGTGTTTTCTTTATGTAAGTGTGGAAAGTAGACAAACAGATTGCCCACAGAAAACCATTAACCTTAAGCAAAAAACTGACAAATTTCTAACACCAGAATCTGTCTGCTTAAGTTTTACAATTATACTCATGAACCTAATAAGTGTATGCTTAAATTTCCATGTAAAACATGTAGGTTTGTTTATGTCTAAAACCATATATAAATATTACATTTTATAAGCTCAATGTTTTCATATAAAATCTTTTCTGATTAGTCAATGCATGTTTTCTGTATAGATTTTATGTGTGTTGTGTACTTTTACAATGTTTTTTTGTGTGTAAAATGTACACAGTCAGTACATTTTAAAAACAGTAAATACATGTATTCCGGTATATACTTGTACTTACTTAGTTTCATGATGATTCTCCAACAGATACCAAGCTGGTGAGAAATTCTTCAATGCCATATTACCTGATGCTGAAATAATAAGAAAAACAATTTGTGTTTTTCCTTATAAAAATAACAAATAATGTGGCAATGGCTAAATCAAATTTCAGCCGCATTATTATTAACTTGGACCAAGAAAGTAAACAAATGAAGAAAATAGAATTTCAAAATTCATGGTCAGGAAGGTAGAGTGAAGTAATGATATATTATACTCCAGTCTTTCATTTGTATTGAGGTTTGTCAGTTTGGGAACGACAGAGGAATCTTGAGTACTTATAGTAATTATCTTACTTTTGGCAAAGCAGACTGAAAAAAACTTTTAACACCAACATCGAACAAGGTGTGATTCAAAGTTAGTTTCTGATAGGTATTTTCATCAACAGGCCTGTGCTTCAGTGGGCCAAACAGGTCCCTGAATTGAATCAAGGAAGTTAAAAGCCTAAACTATTGTATAAAAACAGAAACAGAACATGATATAAATCTTCTATTTGGCCAAATGTATTTCATAAAGATGACGCAAGTGAAAAACCATTCAGACTCAAACAAGCAAACTTAAGATATCAGTAACACTCCTGATTACAAATGAATTTTAACCCAACAATTGAAAAAAAAATGAGCAAAACAAGAAATTAACAATCCTAACTATATCGAAAGAAATACATCGAAATATCAAAAATATTATCAATCAAACTGCAGACTAATAATGCATATATGTTATGTAAGTTGTAAATATGAGCCAAATTAATTCATGTAGTCATTAGCTTACATTCAGGAAACATTTTTAACAATTCATCTTCTCTAAACTTGGCCCTGAAATTATAATGAAATGTTCTATTTTACTCTATAAGGAAGATAATATGCATCTTCAAAATACAGCTACAATGTGTAACGATACATAAGCAACATAAACCAAAAAAAAGATCAAGTTTAACAAATTGACATTAGGTAAAAAACACAAATAATTGGCCTGTAAATCTAGTCTATAAAATGTTTGTCAAAAACTTTAAAATTCCCCCATCAAATAGCTATGACCAAAAACATTGTTATTAGACACAAAAGCTGACTATGCTGATGGTACGAGAAGTAAGGGGTGATTATAGAAAATATTTCATTATGTACAGTAAATGACAGTTTTAAATCAACATTTTACAAAAAAAAAAAGGGAAAGATATATGTATATATATATTTTTGTTAATTATTGAGGTAAAGGCTGTGTATACAATTTTAATGATTTCAGCCATGCTAAAATAATTTACATCTTACACACACTGTACAACCTAAAGTGTGAGAGATACAAAATTATGTCACTTGTCAACTTTGTCAGCACTGCCTAAAAGTTATATCTGGGTAAATTTTAAGCAAGAAGGATAAAACTTCTGACAGCTTACTGGTTCCCTTCATCAGAAATCCCTAATGGATCATCATCATCCTTAGTAAATATAGGAGAAGAGGGTCTGCCATGTCGACTATATGAGACTGTCTGTGACTCATCAATCCACATTGCTGACTCCTGTAGGGGACCTGAGGAAGAGAAATAAGAATAACTGTAAATAAAGTCATGTAAGATCTACTAAATGATCAAAGAGAAATCACAAAGAAGAAATGATTAAGAAATATAAAGAGAAAAAGAAATGGAAATAAACATATTTTAGGAGTTTTGAAAATGAAAAAGAACATTTGCATGATGGTTAAAAAATGCAATATCTAGATTTTTAAAACAAGAGGCCCATGGGCCTTAAAGCTGCATTAAGTTTTCCAAAGAAAAAAATAAAACGGTGCTAATCTAATAAATGATGTTCCTAATGAACAATGTTACATTTGGTTCAACGATAAAAGCTCGAATAAATACAGAAATAACAGTATTTTCCCCAGCGAGATGCAGCATTTGGAATCTAATATTAGAACATTTACGTCATCAAAACCCGGGTCATTTAAACACAACTTTCAAAATGTTGAAATACGATAAATTCGACACAGAACTTCGTTGAATTTGTCATTTGTGACTTAGTAAGGGAAAAATAACACTATTTCAAATACAGCTGGATATTAATGAAGGACAATTGATGCAATCTGTCATGTTTCACTTTCGATTCTAGGCTTTTCCGTACATCCGTGCGCATGCTCCAAGCTCATAATTACCATCGTAGAACACTGACCAACCAGTCAGAGGATTCCGTTTATTTACAGCTATAAGAAATGAATTTTAGAAAATGAATGTCACGGATCGTGGTTAGAAGATATCTACTTTAAAAAAAATATATTTTTAGAAAATCAAAAAAAATTGAGAAATTTGGTAAACTTAATGCAGCTGTAACCCTCACCTGAGGATATGTCTAAAATTGTTTGCAAAGTGCAAAAGACAATATATTAGGTACAAAAACTTTACAAGTTTTCTCAAGTTTAGAACTGCCACAAAACTTAATCAGAAATATATCCAGTCACATTTCATTTATAAGTAGCTTATATAATATGCATGAAGTAACTGTAATGCAATAAATATTACAAATTTCAGTAAACTTATGGAGCTATGTCCTTGACCTTTGAACATATATGACCTTGAACCATATATGATCATCATGTCAATACCTACAATATTCTAATATACATGCCTACACAAAAAAGTTAGTTTTCAACATAATAAGCAATTTATGTCTTCTTTTGCAGCTGAGACCTTGACCTTTGAACACATGACCTTAAACCATATATCAATATGATCGTCATGTCAATACCTACAATATTCTGATATACATGCCTTTACAAAAAGTTAATAGTTTTCAAGATAATTAGCAGTTTATGTCTTCTTTTGCAGCTGTGACCTTGACCTTTGATCATATGACCTTGATCTATATATCAAAATGATCATTGTCACAATACCTACAATATTCTAATATACATGCCTATACAAAAAGATTATAGTTTTGAAGCTAATGCACAATTTTAGTATTTATAAGCCAAAAATAACATTTCAGGGGCAACAACTCCTACATGGATTATCATATAGTTACGAAACTTGGTACCTTTTTAAATTTTGTCATGCTGAACATTTTTACAATGTTTTGATTTCCTATATCTCTTAATATTTGCAAGAAAATTGCCTAAAACTGCATAAATCACAAATTAGGTCACGACCTTGATTTGTTACCTTGACCCTAATTTGAAAGTCCTTTCAAGAAAAAGTCAAAACTGAAAACCTTATGTCTTTATCTGTTCAAATAGTCAAGTTATTACAATTTGAAGCCATTTTACGAAATTTTAAAAATTAAACACAAAAACGCGTAATCCATTTTTCAACCAAATTTCATGAAATGAACAAACTATAGGCTTAAGACCCTAGAGAAGCCAAATATCACTTCAGATTTTTTCTCCCATCATTGGTTTCGGAGAAGAAGATTTTTTAAGATTTTTGGACCCCTAGGTCACCTTGAACAAATCTGAATTGCACCGGCCCATATATGCTTCTGACTAAGTATCATTGAAATCTGTCCAGCAGTTTTGGAGGAGAAGTCGAAAATAGGTGTAAACGACGCACACACGCACCCACACCCCACATACACATGCCGCGCCATGCCATAAGCTCACGACCTTTCGGTCAGGTGAGCTAAAAAACCAAATGTTCAACATTTCATATTTATAAACATGTATATTTTTTTGAATTAGTAACACTCAACCAGTCATGTACTTGTATGGGGAGATTTATAGATCATTTTATTTTCTCAAAGATGTTCTCGTCTTAATAATTATACCTATCAATAGAATAAGTATACTATACCTACCTATTTGTACAAAATATCCTTTAAATCCCACAGTGCAGCTACCTTTACCACCTGACCTTGTTATCACCTGTATATCACCTTTACCTTTACCTGGGCCAGTACGGGCAATTATCTTGCTAGGAGAGTTCCATTCTGCTGACAGGAGACAGTCAACCCCACATATCTTCAGTCCTGTACCAAAAAACAGTTTTATAGCAATAAAAGTATTTTGTATAGAACAATTTCTTTAAAAATTCACTTGCAGATACTTGTTTTCAATTTAAAAACTTTGTAGGGTAGGAATTATTAAATAGTTTAATAGATTAAAGCATAAGTGTTTTAGGTATACAGTCCAACCAGTCAATAGTGGTCAGTTGTTCGACCACCTAAAACGGTCACTATCAACAGGTCTGTTCATTTTTCTTCCGCTTCAGGTTGCCATCTCTTTTTTAATTCAACTGGCATATTTTGCAATGTGCATTTATACACGTGTTAAAACTCAGAAGTTTATCTTTTGACTCATCCACAGATGAACCCACAATCCTTGATTGAAGGTCAGTGGCAACTAATATACATACTACTTTGTGTGATAGAGCAGTTGCTGAAAATAAAAACAAATATTACAGCAAAACATTTTATTAATCTGTGACTTCAAATATAGATGTCAAGTCTTCCAGTACATATTGTTTACTATGCTTAATGTTTATACAGAGCCATTTTCATATTAGGGAAACTGTAAAAAATATATCAAACATACACAGAGGACAGCACACTGTTTTTTGCCCGTTTATGTGACTTGAATGCACACCACATGTTTATAAACATTATGCTATCAGACCTCTAGTAGATCTTGAAACTTTTATTTAAAGAAGTATGTGGCTGATGCTATCAAATACAAACCAATATTTTAAAAATATTTCCTTCTTTATGAATTAAATTCACACCTTTAAGTGCAGCCATTAAAATCATTGAATCAAAAAATTGAGAAACTACATAAATCAGACACAATCTTATCTTACCTATCAAATCTTTAACATCTCTGCCAAGATTCTCTCCCCTTATGACAACTCTTGTTCCTGGAGGTCCTTCTTTAGGTGACACACCTGTGACAAGAGGTTGTGGCATCTTCTTTTTCTGACATTAAGTTTTATGCAACAATCTTAATCAAAATAAAAACACATATCATAGACAAAGTTTTAATTTAAAACATCAATATTAAGAAAACATCAATGTTTTCTGTCAAAATTTTTCAAACAAATTGATGTACAAAACACAAAGGAAGACCTAATTGTCTACCATTGCCCCATTTACAAATGGTTTCATTTAGTAACTTATTAAGCTTTTGTAAATAAAGCCTGAAGGATGATCAGACTGGTACTTCTCTAGATTTCAATGACATGAAGACATTTGAGAAATTAAATATACAGGACTACCCCTAGGTTGGGACATCCAGCCATGGCAATGTTAACAACAGCATTGCTGACAATAAGCTTAAATTTATAAGTATGAAATGCTCTATGCAAAGACACAAGCAGGTAAGTTTGAGATTGGGTCTACATCCTTTGGTAGTCATCTATGAATAGAGCTAAAGCATGTCATCCAGCTCAACATGGTCAGGCCTTAGATAGAATTTTTAATGCAACTCTGCACAGTGCCTAGTTAAAGAAGAAAACCACTCGACACTTTGAAATTTAACTTGGCACAGTCACTACATGAAAATGAGACATTTCTTCTCTTTAAGTACAGCCAGAGCTTTAAATAACCAGTAACTTTTGTTTTGAAGTTGCAGGTTTAGAAATGCTTCCACCTGCAACTGGTTTGTCATCAGGATCAGCAGCAGTCTCATTAGTGTCTTCGAAAACTTCTTTATCAGCTGTTTCATCCTTGTTTGTCTTTAGAAAGTTATACAAAACAGTTTGTTTACTTATATTTATTTGACATTCTTAACGGATTGACAAGTATATAAACACTCAGAACATCGATTGGATTTTACAATACACTAAGTAAATTCTGAATGTGAAACAATAGGTTTGCGCATGTGATGCAAAGGTTTAAATGATTTTGTTGATTGACGCTTGTAACAGAACGGCCGATGTCTAGAAAGGCACTCGTTACAACTGACCTCCTTATACAAGATTTTTCCTACAAACACTATAGTATCTATTATTTATTAATTGCAATAAGCCCCTTGATGTATATGTCTGATAAATTTAACTCGGCACCGTGACGAGTGGTAGTAACAATATCACTCGTCCAAGTACACATTTCACTCGTCAGGACGAGTGAATAATCGAAGCCCTGATGGTGGTGTCATCGAGACAGAAACAATACTGTCAAATGATATCTGATTCAAAATTTCAATCTCATCATTTTACACAGGTTTTTACAGTTATTCTGTACAAGAAATAAAAATAAAATAATTATTTAAAAAAAAAATACAAAAAAAAGAAAAGTCAAAGATCACTTATTGGACTAAAGCTTAAAATGGCATAATTAGGAAAATGTATATAAGAAATCATGTTAACAACTGAAACTTAATTTTAAAAATTGAAAATCATATTTTTTTTTCGACAGTCACAACAAATCTAATGGTAGATAAGCCTATATATCCAGATGTAGGCGGGTCAATATCTTATAAGCAATATTGTTATGGTCATCATATTGAAAATCTTACATGTCGGTAGGATAATTTTGACATAATCTTGGATCTTTAAAATTGTAGATATTATCTCAAAACAGTCACCTAATGTTTAGGAGCAACGCAAAATCATATACATGTTCTTTTGCAAAAAAATTGACGGATGCCGTCTCTATTCCACCCCGTCTGTTTCAGACTCCTGTGTTGAAGATCAATGTTCAGGGGCAGTAACTCCTAATCATTTTACAATCCGACAACCTTCTTGTTCTTTTAAGTTAGTGCAGCAAGCCGGAAAAGGAGTCTCGATATGAGAAATCTCGGTTTGTTGACACAAATAATTCACAATGTTTCGTACTCTTACTAACTAGCATGACTATGATAATATTTAAATAATTCTTTCAATTTCATACAAGATATAAAGTTGAGCCGGCAGACTCGGAGAGAGAGAGAGAGAGAGAGAGAGAGAGAGAGAGAGAGAGAGAGAGAGAGAGAGAGAGAGAGAGAGAGAGAGAGAGATGCTGTTCTATTTTAATCATTTTTGCACACAGTTCGATTACATTAAATACACCTTTCTCTTCTCTTCTTATAATTGTTTTTCTTTCTTTCTTTCTTTCTTAAATATCAACACTTTTCTTACGATTATAATACAATATGAATACTAGTCCGGTTTTTATATGTTAGAACATTTTTATCAGCTTTTTAGATAGTTTGGGTAAAAATTGAAGGTGCTCGTATTATATAACTTTTGTCAAAATCCAAAACGAGGGAAGCTCAGTTTTAAATGTTAATTTTAGAAATAAAATGTGGTCCCAAATCTGTGCTTGCATTGTTATAACTGGTATCAGCGATATTGGTTTTTATCAGTTCACATAGCCACTTTTAAAACTGATTAAATGTCGCTGGTTTTATACCAGGTATATTTTATATTAGGAGTTCGGGGCTTAACTTATGATTATGGCATGTATTGACAAAGATTTAAAGTGAGGTAAGACGGACTTTTTTCAATGCCTATTGTGTGAATTTGTTAGCTCTGAAGTGACACTACATGATGTGTTTCTGTCAGATGGACATCAAAGTTAACATCTGTTACATAGACATTAATGGTCAATTTTCAATATATTGTTACACCTATATACATTTAAATACATAAGAGTAACACAATATTGACTAATCACTGCGCATCAGATAGCCAGAAGGTACTGGATTGTTTGTAAACAAGAAATCTTCAAAGGCCAAGTTTGAGAAGGACGAAGGTAATACCGTTTCAACAAAAGTCAAAACGGCATAAACAACAGCCAGGTCACTGAAAGTTGGTACAAAGTTTGATCAATTTAATCAAATGACAAAGCAATAATATTTATTGGCATAAATGAATGAATGAATAACTTTATTCGCAAATAGCAAAAAATTGCTATAGCTACAATATAGACAACGTGGCATACAAACATTCTCGCTAACCATCGGATTATCTACGCTTACGCTCCGCTAAGACTTAGCGGAGCGTAAGCGTAGATAATCCGATGGTTAGCGAGAATGCATACAAAAGATAGACACTGTTATGTTAAACCCTGTGTAACTGCTTGGAACTGCAGAAAACATTTGTAAACCTAATAATTGGGTTCTTTTTTCTCTTCAAGCTGAACATAAACACTTGCAAAGTTTTTAGCAAAAGCAAGAGCACAAAGCCTTGAAAGACGAGTTTATTTGCCCAACATAAATACATATAAATATGATAACGTCGGGATACATTATAAACTTAGAGGGTGCCAGTCTTGGCATAAATAAATAAATAAATAAATAAATAAATAAATAAATAAATAAATAAATAAATAAATAAATAAATAAATAAAATAAAATAAAATAAATAAATAAATAAATAAATAAATAAATAAATAAATAATTAATTAATTAATAATAAAAACTTAACAACGTACAACATAATCGATTTTTAAGTTGTTCTGAGGTTTCATGTTAAATACATACGTGGACAATTCTAATTAGAGTATTGATTGAGGAGTTAAGTAAAGTATTGAAAATTTGAATTTTGCATCATGATGATGATGATGATGATGATGGTGGTGGTGATGATGATGATGATTATTATTATTATTGTTGTTGTTGTTGTTTTTAAATTATTTATTATTATTGTTGTTATTATTATTATTATCATTATTATTCTTCTTCTTATTATTATTGTTGTTGTTGTTTTTTTTTAATTATTATTATTATAATTTTTATTGTGTTAAGTTAATATTGTAAATGTCGAACTAAAACACGTTATTATAAATTTTAGATTTAAATATAATAGTAAGATTTTTGTTGATTTTAAATTTGTTTTTATCATCGATCAAACTAAGCAAGCTTCCGAGAACTGAGTCTTGGTTATTGCGACTGCTACACATAAAAAAATGTTTTATAAAATTATTATAAATAGATATAATATAGGTTTTTTTTTTCAAAGACGTATCCAACTTCATGAAGAAAAGAGGATATGATCTTATTAAGTTAGTTTTCATTCAGAAAATTACTTCCAAATTAAAATTTAGACAATCAGTTAAAATCGACACAGCTGAAATCCATCAATTCTGGTGCATACGTGCTAAAACGATAGTTATTTGACCCTATGACCTCATATATATATGAGAAATATTTTGTAAATCTACAGACCCGACATGTATTTTTGACGCCTGTCATTCAGAAACTTACTAACAATAAGATCTTTATGATTTTGGTCTGATTGGACATATGTCCGAAGGCGGATTGTATCAGAAAAGGTCAAAGTGTCCGATGACGTAACAAAATAACGTCTTTCTTTTAACAAAGTCTGAAATAAATCTTTTTCAACCGCCAGAAAAAATAAAAGTTTCATATTTAATACATAATGTTCTACTGTCTTATGCCAAATTTTGATTTTTTTCTAACACAATGAAATATTCAAAATTTGGTAGGACTTCCTTTTGTACCCCCCACCATTTAAAATCAATGTAGATTTTTAAAAAAAAATTTCCTTCAAAAAATGTAAAATATTGAATTATTATATCATTTTAACCATTAATTTAGCTAAAAAGTAAATTTGGGTGGGGGTTACAAATGGAAGTCCTTCATATGACACTACTGATATACTTAATTGATATATCAGTTGAATTTTATTTTTTTTTTTTAAATTTAGATTTGAGTGGTGTAAAGATAGCGCTTACTTATCGTAGCGCTCGCCTACGTTTGAATTCTACTCGAGCAGATCCGAATGTAAGGAAGTTAATAATCATACAATCACCGATAACTAGTGCATAAATGCAGGAAGATTCAAGACACCTTTGAATTGCCTCCCTTTACTAACTTTGTCTTCGTTTAGTACTGACATTTATTGTAAATTTCTACATTGTTATTGAATTTAATTTGCCTGTTGGTATTTTAAACCAAAAATGCCAAAACAATATTCAGAAAAACATTAAATACCTTTAGATTTAAAGTTTATTATTATTTTTAAAATTTGATAAGTCCAATTTGGTTATAAATGTTGTCATAAAATGTATTGTTGTCCGGTCCAAACATGTAATTCAGGTATGTTAGAAATACCAAGAAATCGCTGAGTTCTTTTTTTTAAAAAAAAAAAAACGTGCAATGGAATTTAAATGGATCCAAACAAAACAAATATTGCACATATCTTATGAAGTTATGTTTTTACTAATAAGTGTTATTTCGTTTATATGTCATGTATGAGCTAGCCATCACTCACTGAGTTGCTAAGACAGACAGATGTTTTGTTTTACTTCAGGTATTTGTTCAAATGAGACAATTGATTGCAATTTACAAATGTTGTGATGTAATTGTGGTCGAGCGTTTATTGTTATACCTGCCAGGGTTCAAATGTACGGCGACGTGGAAGGGCCAAATTCGTTTCAATGAAATAAATACCCCCGGATTACATATATATGCTTTATTGACAAAAACTAGGCTGCTCGTTAAATGAACAACTTCAATAATAGCTGGAAAGATAAGGTTGTTAATAAGTACTTTTCTTCTTCTTCTTCTTCTTCTTCTTCTTTCTTCTTCTTCTTCTTCTTCTTCTTCTTCTTCTTCTTCTTCTTCTTCTTCTTTTTTTTTTAAATTTCGTTTATTTGTAGTAATCTAATTTTTTTTAATCGTGGAAATTAAATAACTTTTATTTGAAAACATCTTGGCATTGCACTTAGCATTAGCCAATAACCAAGAACAAAAACAACAAAAAGAACAGAGAGAGAGAGAGAGAGAGAGAGAGAGAGAGAGAGAGACCCAGACAGCATGATAACGTTGGGCCAAAGTTGGCCCAATGTTCACTATTACGTTGGGCCAACGTTGTAAACTAACGTTGGGCCAACGTTCTAAGTGCAAAGCGGCCCAACGTTGGCCCAACATGTTGGGCCTACGTTGGGCCAACGTTGGCATTTTGTCGGTTCTACGTTGGCCCAACGTTGGGCCAACGTTGGCATAATGTTGGTTCTACGTTGGGTCAACGTTGGCATAATGTTGGTTCTACGTTGGCATAATGTTGGTTCTACGTTGGCCCAACGTTAGCATAATGTTGGTTCTATGTTGGCCCAATGTTGGCCAACATTGGCATAATCTTGGTACAACGTTGGCCCAACGTTGGCATAATGTTGGTTCTATGATGGCCCAAAGTTTGTTTATCTTTAAGTACTTGATCAAATAGGTTACTGAGTGTGGTTGTTGAAAGCACTGTGTTTAACCCAACCAAAGTGTAAATTTATACGATTTTTCATATTTATACTTTTTCTGTCAGAAAAATTGTAAGCTAAAAAGTTTATATATATTTGTAAGTACAATAAACTTACATTTTCAGAATTGTTATGAATAATTACCACTTGAACAACCAGACCCAGGTGATTAACATTGGTTTAAGGCCCTATTCTTGGTATAACAGAAAATCATAAACAATAATAATATGCTTCTCAATTTAATACATGCATTTAAAATAAAACACTATGGATTACAGACAGATTAATCATATAATCATATATGTCAGCTGTAAACAGACTGTCTAAATCACATATGAATTATTTGGTATTCAAGATACTTGCGATTATCATTTTGTTTTGTAAAATAAAAAAAGAAGATGCTGCTGCTGTTGTATGTAAATTCCAGCCTCCTATGGGCTGACTACTAAATAGTGTATTCTAAAAATATCCCTGTAATACATAAAGTGCCAAATTTCAATAAGAAAGTTTTGAGAAGAATATTCGTTACATAAACTTTGTAATAACTTTTCCAATTCCATAAATAATTCCAGTGAAGATCCTAGGAACCATAACATATATTTAACATGTCACAAATAGTTGCCAAATTTGTACTTTTTAACACTCTCTGAATCTTCATGGTGACCAACATTGGCATTGGTAGACAAGAATGTTGATGCAGGATCTAACTTTGTCAAATCACTAGTATGTATAATTCCATTTTGTTGTATTTTTCTGTAAGTTGACTATTCAGACTTTCCACCATATGTTATCTGTTAAAATTAAAATTGTATACTGGTAAATAAATATGATAAACAAATCTTATAAACTAACATACACTTTCATAGGTACCAATGGCACTATTTTGCAGAAAAAATGTGTAAATTTAAAATTATTTACAGAACTCTAGATCATTTTTGAAAAAAAAATGACTTAAGAGTAAATTACTAATGATTAGCTATTGGTTTTTAATTGAAATCCTTATATTTCATTGCGTTGTGTTTCATCTATCTTGTTTGTATCAGATTGTATCAAATATGAAAAAAAAAACAACTGAAAACTTATAAGATTTAGACACATATACATTTAAATTTCATACTCTGGTCCTAACAACTTACAGTCTACTAGCAGCAAAATGTACAAATTGACATGTTTTGTTACTTGTACATTGAAAATAAAAGAACCAAGAAAATAAGTCTTAATTTTTAAATTTTGAATTCATAATTTTTTTGCTCATCTTTTTTCTTTTTCGGCTTTTTTTTATTATTATTATTATTATTATTATTATTATTATTATTATTATTATTATTATATATTATAGTACTTAGTGGTTTTAGTGTACTTTATAATAGTATTTTACTTGTCGAAATTGCATGTTTACATGCCTATCACCACATAGTTTGATTACCACTTGAACAGTTCCAAGTGTCAGAAAGTTATTTTAATATTTTGAAGATTGTTGGTTTTCTTTGAGCACTTCGACTTTCTCCACCATCTCAGATCTGACTTCTTGGTATAAGTTGATATATTTGAACTAGGTTGTAGAACACCATTACTGATATATTATACTACATTGTAACATATAATATACTAGTGATTTTGAAAACCATTAAAATAGTAATTTTAAGTACCAACTTCATCAAAATATGACCAAAGTCTGTACTTTTGTTAAAGAATTTATTGAAGTAAAAAATTGAAAAGGAAAATAAATAAATAAATAAACCAAAGGCTACATTTAAAGAGTAACTATTTTGACTTGATCTGTGTTTGATGATCGGTACAAAACAACAACAACAATAATAATAATAATAATGAATAATAGGAAGAATAATAGGAAGAATGAAGGTATAAATACATAGATAGATAGAATAAATAAATAAATAAATAAATAAATAAATGAATGAATAAATAAATAAATTAATTAATTACATGTAATTAATTAATAAACATAGACTATACATTTACAAATTAATTCTTACTTGATGCGTATTTGATAATCTGTGTAATACATATAATAATAGGAAGAATAAATAAATAAATAAATAAATAAATAGATAAATAAATATTGTTTTCAATTCAGCTCATAGTTTGGAGGTTAAGTAGTTCTTAAAATTTAAACATGATAGGTAGATTTAGTAAGAAATAGGCATTTTTAATTTCGAAGACATCCCAAATGGTAATAAGATCATATGCTTTTGTGAAAAATCCACTGGGATGTTTTAATACCAATAACACATGTAAATTAACCATAATTTATCTTTTTTTTTAAATTTTGTAGTTCCGTTTGTTATTTTCTAATGTTTAACAAAAGGTGTCTCTTATCTAGCATGTTTTTAAAAAACAGAATATACTAATTATGTACTATGTAAGAATGGCAATGTTTCATACATTGTATGAGAGAGAGAGAGAGAGAGAGATTACTAGTATTATTTCATAATAATTATACTCACCAGCACATCAACCTTCTCTTGAAAATTTGAATATTCAAAAGTTCAAATCAAACTACCTCAGGTAACAGTTGTTACAATCTCACTCTATCTGGCAATGCTATTGTGTGCACTAACCCTATCTAGTAATTAAATAGTTCTTGATGTGAATGTGATAGTTGGAAGGACAATGGTCAGACTAGTGTCAATATATTTATGAGGGGAAATGACCAAAACTCAATTACTGGTAGAAGCCTCAGGGATTTTACTGATCATTCAACACACAAAAAATTCTTTTTAAACCTTTCTCATTTGAAAAACTTCTATATGGGATTTAAGTAAACAATTTCAAGTTTTTGAAAATCAAGCAAATCAAGTTCTTTGTATTATTGTATATTTGTATAACATCATTTATCTTGGATAAAACCAAGTAATATATCCTTAGTATCAGATGTAATGTTTTGCCTATGTTTTGAGTACCCCATTTTATATAGAAATCAAAAATTAGCACATGAAAGTAATATTATTTGATAAAATAAATGCAATACATGTATAAAATAAATAGATAATATAAAAGAAAAAAATCAATAAAACAAACAAACTAATAAATAAATAAATTAATTAATTAATTAATTAAATGAAACAAAACTAAACATTAAATAGATTAAGTCCTATAATTTAATATATATATTGCCAAAAAATGTGTTGTCTAACATAAAATGAGGACGTACATTGCACCATGATACTGTTGGTGTTTATTACAACATTGATCCAATGTTGGACTTACAACATTGGCCCAACATTACACTAATGCTGTTAATCTAACACTGGATTTACAATGTTGTTCCAATGTTAGATTAATACATTAAAATTACTACGCTGACCCAACGTTGGACCAACGTTGTTAATTCAACATTGAAATGACAATGTTGGCCCAACGTTGGACCAACGTTGTTAATCCAACATTGAAATGACAATGTTGGCCCAACGTTGGTCCAACATTGGAAATCCAATGCCAACGGTCGCCCAACGGTACAACCATATCCCAACGTTGGCCCAACGTTGACATGCTGTCTGGGGAGAGAGAGAGAGAGAGAGAGAGATGAAATAAGAATATGTATATAAACAGAGATCAAAAATTCAAAAAAAAAAAAAAAAAAAAAAAAAAAAAAAAAAAAAAAAAAAAAAAAAAAAAAAAACAACTATAAGACATATGACTTTAGAAATCACTGGATAAGATAGAAAAATGAATTCCAGTTATGCCCCTTTGTTGATTTTGAATTTTTAAAGATTAGAGACAAATTTGTACACCATTGTTAAAATTTTGACAATGATCTGATTGTCTCTATAAAGTTATATAGACCTCCGATGTAATATATATATATATATATATATATATATATATATATATATATATATATATATATATATATATATATATAGCAATAAAATCTGAAAGAATGAACGTCAACTTATTTTGTTGAATCCTTTTTCGAGTTAGTAGTATTGTGTATTGGTATGTTTGTTTTTGATTAAGACATATGGCACATCATATTAAAATCAAATTTAAAACGTCATCCCCTCCCCCATTTCCCTTTCGACCAAAACAGGTGGCGGGGGATATAGCCACTTTTGTGACAAACTCTTGTTAGTATTTTATCAGTACATATAGCCTACAAGACTTGATGCATTTATATCTAATTATCTTATGTGTGAGATAAGACATATTTCATTCTGATATATGTTTATTGTTAAGAAAGATAAAGAAGACTGATCATTATGACAAACGAAAACAAAAAACCTGCAAAGTCGAGATTACTTTTGTATATAAATATGCATGTTTTGTTAAAGGGATTGTTTTGTTGATCTATTAATCTTATATGTAAAAAAAGAAGGCATCGCATTAATACATGTACATTATATATATATATATATATATATATATATATATATATATATATATATATATATATATTTTTTTTTTTTTTTTTTTTTTTTTTTTTTTTTTTGATTTTTCTTTTTTCTTTTTTTTTTCTTTTTCTTTCTTTCTTTTTTTTTTTTTTTTTTGCATTCATCAAGCCCTATCTTTCCCCGGTCGAGTTGTTAAGGTGTGAGGTTTCACACGCAAGACGTCTCACGGCTGTGAGTTCGACCCCGGTTGACCGCAATTAGAAAAAAGGTCTCCTTGTCGTAGACCTACACTGGTTGGCTCGGTACCAGTATAATCAACTGAATGGTCTTCAATGTTTATCTGTGGCACTGTCAGGACGAGTGTTATTTACCCTTGAGGTCGCTATAAGTGCGCGCTAGTAAAATGCAGATCTGAAACACTTATACTTGCAAACCCACGGACGTGTATTAACATATATCCTTGGGATCAATAAATATTGTCTCATTACCAAATTCTAAAAATTGCATTGTTGACGTGACGTAAACAAAATTCAACAAAACTATTTTTCACCCTAGAACATTAAATCTAACCAAAAAATGACAAAATACTAAGTATTATTACAGTTATATCGTTATTCATATATAATAGTTTTCAAGAAAGTGGTCAAACAGCAAAATTTCAGGAGAAATCAATATTTCAGGGGGAAACAACTCTTACATGGATTAACATATAGATACAAAAATTGCTACCATGTTGGATCTTGTCATGCTGAACATTTCTGCAATTTATTGTTATTATCTATAAAAATTTTCAAGAAATAGGTCAAAAACAGCACAATTTGCGAAAAAAAATGTATTTCAGGGCCAACGACTCTTACATGGATTATTATATAGTCATGCTCCCTTGTTCGATTCTGTCATGTTGATCAATTTTGCAATTTATTGTTATTATCCATCTATAACAGTTTTCAAGAAAAGGGCCAAAAACAGCAAAAATTTGCAATTTATTGTTATTATCCATCTATAATAGTTTTCAAGAAAATGGTCAAAAACAGCAAAAATTTGCAATTTATTGTTATTATCCATCTATAATAGTTTTCAAGAAAATGGTCAAAAACAGCAAAATTTCTGGAAAAATCAATATGTCAAGGACAACAACACTTACATGGTATACCCTATAGACACGAAATTTGCCACAGTGTTAGATCTTGTCATTCTAAACATTTTTGCAATTTATTGTTATTTATCTACCTGTTTTTTTAAACGTCAAAAACAGCAAAATTTGCAAAAAAATTACCATATTCTGGGGCAATAACAAAATTTATTTTCTGATTAAATTTTTTAAAAAAATCATTAAACCTTACAATGCTTGACAATATTAAAACATAATAAGTATAAAATGTCTAAAAGACAGCTCATTTGGTACTAAAAACTCAAAAGTTTAAAAGGTCGTGACCTTGACCCTTGACCTTGACCTTAATTTAAAGGACATTTTAAGTTGACGTCAATTGTCATTATCTTTGCAAATTATCGGTTTCGGAGAAGAAGATTTTTAAAGATTTTTGCATCTCTGTGTCACCTTGACATAGTTTTGGTAGCTATGGCAACGTCATGAACAAATCTGAATTGCACCCGCCCATACATGCTTCTGTCCAAGTACCATTGAAATCTGTTCAGTGGTTTCAGAGGAGAAGTCCAAAATGTGTGTTATCGATGCACGCACCCACATACACATACCGTAAGCTCACGTTACCTTCGGTCATATGAGCTAAAAAGGAGATGGCATGCTTTTAGATACCTGTAAAGTTTTTGTTCCTTAGTCATTTTAAACATTGATTTATGCTTTCTATTTTTATTTATTTATTTGCTCGTTTTCTTGATTACTCCTTATTCACTGTTCAAGCTATTTATCATTTAATTCATATGCTACTGTATGTATATGTATGAATTGTAATGTTACATGTTATCCAGGGAGTCTGGTTTATATAAGAGTTTTACTCTTGTTCCAGAATCTCTTATTGTACTATTTAAAATATCTTCTGTATAATTATGTAATTTATTGATTTAAATAAATTCTTTTCAAACTAAACATTGATTTATAAAGAATCGACAAATTTTCTAAATTGGTTAATTTAGTGTTTCCCCTTATGCTTTAAGCTCTATCTGTTAAAGCTGTGAAACATCAAAAAGGGAGAAAAGTGAAAATATGTGATGATTGTAAATCGAATTTTAAGACAAAATCAAAAGGCCGTCAAAATCAGCGAGTGCACAAATAAAAGATTGAAATTGGTACGATTGATGTCGTTTTGCTAACGAATCACGAATATACTGCCTTGGTTTTAGAACATTTGTAAGATTCATGCATTGGACTGTCTAGAGAAACACAACATCCACCAAATTAATTCAAAATGGTTTATAAAGAAGCGTGTGGGTTGAAAGTAAAGGAGAGTGAGTGGAGTGGAGTAATGGTGCTCTACGCCCTAGTCAAGAATCTTTCACTTATTTCGAAGCGGTCAGTTCTAGGATGGTGGAAGAAACCGGAGTACCCGGAGAAAACCACCGACCTTCGGCAAGCGAACTGACAAACTTTCTCACACTAGGATCTTTCCTGAGTGGGATTTGAACCTAGGCGGTGACAGGCACTGGGATCCGTTAGCGCGCGCTTTAGACCACTCGGCCACCGAGGCCCCTGGTTGAAAGTAAAGATTGCCTAACATAAAAGAAGAAAAAGGAAATATATTAACTAAATACAGTGTCTACCAACATTTTTCATTATCAACAATGGCATGACTTTTTTGCACTGTGATTTGTACACTTTTTTCATTCGCTATCGATCTTAACGTTCAAGTACGGACCAGGTTAAGCGTCAACTGCCGGACAAAGGCATTTATAGCTAAAGTTGCCGAAATGGTCCACTGGACAGAAAGTAAAAGAAAGAACAATGAAAAAAAGTAAAACAGAATGCAACCACAAAAACACCGACTTTTAAATGCCCTTCATTGATTAATTTATTGACATGACTCAACGGAAAAAACAAAAGTCACAAACTAATATTGTTTAAAAGCTTGTCATTAATTGGTCATTCGTGAAACAGACAAAACATACCACAAACCCTTGAATGAAAACATCCAAGAGTAAATACTCATTCAGACGGACATTTATTTATAAATTATTTCTTTAAATGTCAAACATTTGTATGTAAAGCTGTAATGACATGTGTTTAGAAAAAAAATTATGATCAAAGTTTTCTATAAATGACATGTAATTTTGCAAAGCATGGCAAATTGTGTCTGTATAAAATACAACATACAAAATTACATTGAAAAACATGTCACGTGACATTAAACAGATAAATCAAAACTAATGAAATAAGAGTCACGACAACACAAATTAAGATACTATCGACTTTGGACTGACATTGAAAATACATGTAATTCAAAACAATATAATGTAGTTTGGCTAATGATTATTCATGCAGGATTATATGACTACATTTACCACGATCTACAACTACAATGTGAAGGCTAATTCAAAGTATGAAGAATTATAAAGGTCAACCAAGAGAAAATCATACCAATACAAAAGCACGAGTGATAACATGCAAGGTGCATTACAATAAAACTCATATTTGGCACTATATAGAAAAAAAAACAAGGAAGGTAAAGAAAGAAAAAATCACACCAAAACAAATGCACGAGTTACAAAAGGCGAAACAAAGATAAACTCATCCTTGACATTGTATCGAAAAAACCAATTAAATATATAAGCAAGGTCAAACAAGAAACTTCAACAAACGCATAAGTAACAAGAGGCGAACACAAAATAAATTAATATTAGGCATTATATAGAAAAAAACCAAATTAGATATATAAGAAAGATCAAGCAAGAAAAAAACACAAAAAAGGAAACACGGGAGTAATAAGATGCGAAACACTAGACGAACTCATATTTAGACCACAGGTTATAAAGATATTGATGTAAGAAGTTATGAATGTTGGTAAACGGACAAAATATATGTAAAGTCCTTACCATTGGATGTATTTCAGTTTAAACATATTTTATTGCAAGTTGTTCAATACATTGCAATGCGATCGGACGTAAATTTAAAAACTTTCAATATGTATTTCAATCGTTGATTGCTGTTTAACAACGAGTCAGTAAGTAAGCTGATGTTTAGAGCAGCTTCAATAATTTTGCAGCTTTTCACGGCTAGAAAAATTTAAAAAGTACAATAGCATCAATAAAAATATGAAAATAAATGTTAACTGATAAAACCATTTGCCAGTAAAAGCATAAGCAGGTTGCATATAAAACACTGGAAAAAGATAATAAAATAATCAAAATTTATTTGAAGCAAGTCTATTCATCGGAGAAAATTTCAAATTTTGTATCCACTGATGTTTCAAAAAAAAAGGTCTTGCATTGATGATGCTGTGAAGAAAAAAATCCTTTGTCCTTTTATGCAAAATCAAAACAATTCAGCAAAATATGTTGAATACATTGTCGACTTTGCCAAGGGAAACATTCGTGAAGTTATTCTCCCTTCAAAATAAAAGAGTGAGTAAAATGACTGGCCGGTTCTACAGCGGTTTAGAACAATAAAAGCTTATAACAGCAAACCAACAGTCTGCCTTTTAAGATGTAAGATCATATTTAAAACAGTTGAAGAGAATTTTTGATTTTTACATAAGTACATAAGCTACTATTAAGGACAAATTCATTTCAGGTGTCCGTTCATATGCATAGGAAGAGGTTTGTAACTAATGGCAACAGTGATGCATATTTTGTTTGTTTTGTATGTTTGTTGTGGCGTGGTTTTTTTCAAATTAATCTTACTACTACTACTCCTCCCCCTCCTCCTACTACATGTACTACTTTTTTTATTATATTGTTGCACAAAAAGGTTATCATACTAGTACAATACTTAGATTACGCATAAATGTTCAGCCTAATTTTTGATAACCGATACTTGTATTTTCCTTTTAAAAGGAAACGTAAACAAAAAATGATTGATTCAATGACTTTATAAACATTTAGACGGGTTTTTTTTTTGCGTTATGATTGACTATTTTCAAATCGGTAGTAAAACTTATCAAGGATTTAAATACCACCCTACTTTGATGTCGATATACTTTTTAACATTTTTGCTTCAAAATGAAAGAAATTTAAAAAAAAAAAAAGATAAATCAACATTTTTATATTTATTATAACATCGGTTATAGTCACGGCGAACATACTACATAAACAACTTTTCCTTTCTTGTACTCTTTCATGATTGTACGTGCAAGGATTAAAAAAACATTTGTCAAGCATTAATGATTATGATTAATTACTTCATATTAGGCTCTTATGGCATATTTTATCAATCAATTTGATTAATTATGTTGTTAATGAGAAAAAACACGAATTATGTTAAATATGTAATCCTTTAATGATATATGGAAATCATCTAACTAATTTGCATATCATTAACATAAAGCGATTTGTTTTTCTTCATTTATATATTATTATCATAAAAAAGTAATTATAATAGTAATTTTTCTTATAATTACTAAGAAACGAAATAAAATACCTTCGGATCAATCAATTCGTTATAAAGGGGAACAAAATATAAATCGATGTTGATTTTGCTTATGTTAACGTTTTCTTGCAGTTTAATATATAAGACATGGGTAGAATCTATCGTTTGACAAATTGCTTTTATCAAAGGATATATATATATATATATATAATGCAGGAACAGGATCTACCGTTTGACAAATTGATATATTTTAAAGGATATACGACTTTTAAGTCTTTTGATGAAAGTATTCTAAGCTTCTCATATATATATATATATATATATATATATATATATATATATATATATATATATATATATATATATATATATAAAACATGATGCATTGTAAAGGATATGCTTAAAAAAATAATAAATAGGTTGTAGAAAGCGTGCATGTGACCTGAAAGCTGTATATATTTTTGCAGAAGAAAGTTTGTTGTTCTGCACAAGTTTAACTGTAACCCATTCAAGTCATTGTCGCAAAGCTGTCTAAAGCGCGCGTTTACTGCTCTTTCCGCTTTTTAAGTTCGTTTCCTCCTCCTTTAACAACTCACAAAAACAAATATTGACTTGAACGTGTAGCATTTATTGTTCACACCTCTCTTTCAAATTGTGCTGCAAACGCTAAGCCAAATGAGCCTTTTGGAATGTAAAATGGCGTAAGATTAAATAAAATATATTCCCTGAAAGAGAACAAATAAAGAAACATGTTTTTGATGAGCACCCGTTATAATAACAAGCACCGTGTCTAGATAGTGTTGGTTGAGTTCCATTCAACGGTACATGTTTACAACTGAAACAATTTGATGTTTCACTTTTTGTTTATATCGTTTAATTTTTCTTCGAATAATGTTTGTCCGTATCCCATGCTTTTGTTAAATATTTGTTTGATAACATATTGTCTTATCATGATTTTTAATATATGTTACTTGTGATTATTATGTTTTTATAAGTATAAAAATTATAATACACTTTTCTTGGAACTGCAGAATGGGCATCATGTAGCGTTTGTCAAATGTTAACCGCAATCTTCAGAATTAACATATTTCTATACATAGCTCATCAAATATTGAATATTGTTTGATCAACAACAACAAGTAACAACAACAACACGTGCTATCAAAATGGTTTTTTTTTACCTCGTTTATTATTTTTCAAACGTATGTTTTTAACGTTGTTATTTGTACTAACAATTCCTGACCTTTTGGTCTGTTTAGCTTTTTATTCAATTCACATTTTTTTCTAAAATTTATTTCATTTTTTGACATAAATGACATTTAATTTACATAAAATAATGACAGGTAAGAACTAACAATGATAATTATCGATTTTTTAGTTAACGCCGTATGTAAGATCATATATTAAGGTATATTTTTCTTATAAAATACAAATTCATTTGTGCGGTTATTATATGAATAAAGCCGTGGTCTCATTGTCAAAGACGCACGATTACATAGTACAAGCTTGCATTGTCTGTAATTTGGGGTTTTAAATTTACAACAACGCCTAAAACTAATTATGTAATAAAACAAGTAAGCAGGTATTTTAAAGGTATATCAAATGCAAAATTTGTAGTCAAACACCTGGGCTATGAGCGTTTGTATAACGATTAAATTAAATCGTAAATGCAAAATTTGTAGTCAAACACCTGGGCTATGAGCGTTTGTATAACTATTAAATTAAATCGAAAACGCAAAGAAAAGCGAGAATATAATATAATTGGATTGTTTAGTCAACAATGTGACAGATTGACTGTAAGAGTGAGTGTGTTATTGCTTAACACCAGCATAATTGCAGCTATTTGCGGTTATCATTGGCTGTGAGACGCCTGAACCTGGTAAAACAGCCTGCTTAATGCCGCACCAGCATAATTGCAGCTATTCGCGGTTATCATTGGCTGTGAGACGCCTGAACCTGGTAAAACAACCTGCCTAATGCCGCACCAGCATAACTGCAGCTATTCGCGGTTATCATTGGCTGTGAGACGCCTGAACCTGGTAAAACAACCTGCCTAATGCCGCACCAGCATAATTGTAGCTATTCGCGGTTATCATTGGCTGTGAGACGCCTGAACCTGGTAAAACAACCTGCCTAATGCCGCACCAGCATAATTGCAGCTATTCGCGGTTATCATTGGCTGTGAGACGCCTGAACCTGGTAAAACAACCTGCCTAATGCCGCACCAGCATAATTGCAGCTATTCGCGGTTATCATTGACTGTGAGACGCCTGAACCTGGTAAAACAACCTGCCTAATGCCGCACCAGCATAATTGCAGTTATTCGCTGTTATCATTGACTGTGAGACGCCTGAACCTGGTAAAACAACCTGCTTAATGCCGCACCAGCATAATTGCAGCTATTTGCGGTTATCATTGGCTGTGAGACGCCTGAACCTGGTAAAACAACCTGCTACTTTTCTCTCGGAAAAGAAGCTTTTACTTCACAGCTGCGACATTACCATTGCTTTTTAAGGCCGTGTATAACTTATCCGTTTGAATAAGAATTTGTTACTGAAGTCTAAATTGCTAAAATTAACCCTTTTTTCAATGCATCAACAAAGCCATTTTTTCACTATGACATAACTAATTAAAATACGATGCAAAAACTCTTTTGTGGGTTCAAAACAAAAAACAAAGGATGGTTGGATTTTTATCCTACTTAATCGACCGTTATGCTGTCTCAATTTAAACAAAGTGATAGAATTTTAAAATGCGGTCTTAAAGATTGTTAGAAAATGGTCTTCTAAGGATTTGTTGCTTTTATTGTTGTTAAAAGTCGTTTTACGTCGCATCAGCAGTTTTTGTAGGTATACGCGACGAGAGCGAGTTAAGTAATCAAAAGATCTAAGAACAAGTTTGTGTAATCGGGAGTTGATACGATTATGTAAATGGTCTGGCTTGTTTGGTTGAGTTGCTAGCTTAACGTTAGAATGCCGTTTAAACTGACTATTGTATGTATCATTTATGTTACATTTCAACAATACAGCCTATTATTGATACGACCACTACGGTAGCTCAGTTTATAGAGTGCTCGCTTCGTATGTGGCAGTACGAGGGTTCAAACCTCTGCCAGATCTGACCAAGACTTAAAAATTAGTAGTGACTGTTCTTTCGCAAAGCACTCGGCATTTAGAAAGTCACGGGATCCTTCGGACGAGACCTTAAAAACCGATGTCCCGTGTCACGGCAGGCGTGGCACGGTTAAGTACCCTTCCTGCACATTGTCTTAAGCGCACTGTTAAGGTAAAATTTTCTGGCAATTTATCTGCAGCTGATGACGTGTCAATGAAAGTGAAATGTTCTTGACTGGGACGTAAAACCCTAAATCAATCAATCCTTTTATTGAAACGGTCAGCTCAGTGCGTAACGAGATCGCTTTTTTTACCTTAAGAACATGGTTTAAATGCCGACTCAACGTGCTTTTCAATACAATATCAAATATTTGCATAAAAATGTGGTATCCCTATCTGCGGCATACTGACTCGGTGTGCTTTTCAGTTTCATTGTGCATTTTATGTGCATAATCGTTGTAACACAATTTCAGTTCACAACGTAATACAAGTTTTGCCCTATTTAACAACAACTATTCTCAACCCACCGATGTTTTTTTTTTTTTTTTTTTTTTTTTTTTTTTTTTTTTTTTTTTTTTTTTTTTTTTTTTTTTTTTGGTCCTTGAAACAAAACTTTCTTTTTAAAAGCTCGTTTTGTTTAACTTTTTTATCGATTGAAACAAGTAAAACCAGTTTAAATACGTGTCATTCTAATAATGTATCTCAA